>CABHPP010097826.1:9789-61196 GCA_902168425.1 Peromyscus attwateri | reverse complement strand
CGTGATGGTAACTAAAAAAATTCAAAAGACCATTTATAATGGTCAGGAGTGCTGAAATAAGTGAATATCACTTCCTTTAAATCTCAGAGAACATCACAGAACAGGGGGTTGGACAATAAATGTAAGAACTAGAAATAAGGGCTAGAGAGATGACTCACTGTTCTTCCCAGAGAGTGTGCTTACATATACATTCATACACATAAAACTTAAAAAAAAAAGCTGGAAGAAGTGGAGTGAGATAGAATACTGTCATCAGAACATGCTATTACTGTTATACTTTCCGAAAGATATTTATTTTTATTTATATGTTTGTACATGTCTGTGTGGAAGACCAGCCCCCACCATTATTTACTCCAGGGACTCTTGAGAAGTGAGGGATAAGAGACTTAGTTAGAAATAGAGAGGGAGAGAAACAGAGAGAAAACACAGGATAGACTTGGGTGGGCCTGGATCCTTATCCACGGCCCAGAACTTGATTCCAAAGGTCAGTTTATAACAATGCCAAGGGGTGGAGCAAAAGACTTCCCCTTGCTAGTTACAAGTCACCTGGTACCCAGGCCCGTGGTTCAATCAACTTCTTAGGCAGTCTTGCTAGGTACAGCCACTAGGAAACCTAGTGGGCTATAACAAGTCCCTCTTCTTTATATTTCAAAAGAAAAAACTCTTGATGCAACTGCATTAAACTTAACATAATAATTTTTTTTTTTGGTGTTTCGAGACAGGGTTTCTCTGTGTAGCTTTGCGCCTGTCCTGGAACTCACTCTGTAGACCAGGCTGGCCTTGAACTCACAGAGATCTGCCTGGCTCTGCTTCCTGAGTGCTGGGATTAAAGGCTTGTGCCGCCGCCGCCGCCGCTGCTGCCACCACCACCACCACCACCACCACCACCACCACCAGGCTAACATAATAATTCTAACATAAACAAAACTATACAAAATTATAATTCCTACTCTTAACCTTCCTACAAACGTACTCTCAACCTACATTCAAGAACAATTTCTTAGTAGAACTATACAAAACAACATTAATTCACTCAAGTAACACGAAAGTATTTTTTAAATTAAATATACTGAGGAATAGTAACTCTCCCTTTTCTTTATATTTTAAATTAAATCTCAAGCCTAGTTAGAAAACTTAAATTTCTGTAAACAGTTTCATTTTTAAGCCGTTCCATTTTTACATAAACAGTTCTTAAGTCATCACCGTTGATAGAGTCTATATGCATAAGCAAATTTAAACTTGTCCTATTTTTTTTTTTTTTGGTTTTGTGAGACAGGGTTTCTCTGTGTAGTTTTGGTGCATGTCCTGGATCTCACCCTGTGAGGCTGGCCTCGAACTCACAAAGATCCACCTTCGAGTTCAAAAGTTCAAAAAGAGTTCTGGTACCATTCCTAAAAGTTCCTCTGAGCACTCGTAGTCAGGGCCTGGCTTGTCACCTGTCCTTCAGTCTGTGTCTAGCTGTCAGAGTAGTAATGACTCTGAAGCAAACAGCTCCAAAGATGAGAAATCCCACAACCAAAACTTTTCAGTTCAAGCAAGTCTCTCTTAAACCTCCCGCGCTCCCAGCCACCAATGTGCTCTGCAGTCTGCAGCCCTCTGCAGCTGGGCCACTCCTGGACCAGGCTAGAGAGCTTCACCTCACAGCCACATGGGCTCAGTGCTCCTTCAGCTGTCATGAGCGGAAACTGTGGCCTTCCCACAGCAACCCTGGCTTTGGGAGAAAAACCTATTACCTGCATCGCTGATGGTCCGAGTGCTCAGCAAACCGGGTCCCGGGCACAGATCCCTGGTTTGGCTGTTCAGCCTGGAGCACTCAGCAGTTCTCGAGTGCCTCAGCTGCTCATCTGGCACAGACAGCTCTCTGCTCTTGGCCTCTGGAAGCAGTCTGGTCTCCGAACTCTCTGTTGCTCGTTGTTCATCTTTCCTGAGAACCTGAGTCCAGAACAGCTGGACTCTCCGCTGTACGTCTTTCTCGCAGTGTAGCGTCTCAAAGGCTGCACAGTCTTGCTGTTCACCTTTTCCGAAGTGCTGTGTCTCTGCAGGACTTTCCAAACTGCTGCTTGTCGTCAGCCTCTCTCATGGCTTAGCTTGTTCATTTTTCACCGTGGCTTTCTTTCTGTAGAAAGTTTGTAGACCCTCGTGCATCTGCCACCTGCACAGCGTTGATGCCTTGAGGGTCTCAGCTTCCAGACCCTCTGGCTGCTGGCGCTTGCACTGGCTCTTGAGAAGCTCCTTGAGAAGCTGTGATGCTTCATGGGTCTCAGCCGTGGACACCTGGCTGCACCTTTCTGAAGCTGGCAGTCTCTGGAGCTGCTTCTTGTTGTTATTGGTGGTTTCTGGAACTGCCGAGTCTGCTATGGATATTGTTTTCCCAGGTTTGCAAAACCTGCTCTTCGTATCCTTAGACCTAAAGCCTATATAGTCTAAACCTACATTTTTTTGACTAACTAAAATCTATGACCTATTTAAACCTACATTCTATAGGACTACTTTATAAACCTTACCCAAGTCTCATTGAAGCCTACATAATAAACTTACATTCTACTCTACAACCCCTAACTTAGTCCTACTCAAGCCTTTACATTTCTTATTTAAATTTACATTTTATACATCTACTTTATAAACCTTACCTAAGTCTTACATTCTATAGGACTACCTTAGTAAATATACTTCTTATACAACCTTAGCAAATATACTTATCTTATTTAAACTTACATTTACAACTAACATGGCCATTTATTACTACATGTCTTAAAGAAATTCTATAGATCTATTCAAACACCTAAAGATTTCTTAATACCTAGAAGAGATTTAGAAAAGATATCTAGGAGAGATTTCTTATTATCACTTTACATATAACAGAACTAACTTAACACTAAAGCAAACATCTATAAGATATTTAATACCTAGAAAAGATTTTGTTAGCTAAACTATTAACAAGACTAGAAGTACGCAAATCATTTCAGAGTTTATAGTCAGCTTGGATATTATTCTAAAAGTTTTTGAGAGTTTGAAGGAAGATTTGTCAATGGCTCTTTAAATGCTGGGATTTAATGAGTTCTGTTGCTATGGAGTTGTAACATTTGTTGCTAGGGAGATGTAACATTTTCAGAACAAATGCTACTCCACAAGGTCATCTTTCCCACCAAGCTCTCTCTCCGGAACCCGCAGAGATGCACTCTTTGTGGTAAACGGTTTCTAATTAGAGGCTGTCCCTTTACCCAAATTCATAACAGCTTCTCTATGTCATAATTCAGACAAACGTTTCTGTTACAGCAGAAAAGCTACCGTAAAGTCTAGTCTTAGGCTGAGGATGAAATTCCCTTATTAAACTGCCATCAAGCTCTTAGCAAAAAGTTGGTGCAGCTATTAGACCGTATAAGGTATTGTTTCAAACCTGTGTAGCTAGAGTTTTCCTGCCTGGCCCACGGTCAGGACAAATCTCTCTCACCTGCCAGTCCCACAGCCGCTCAGACCCAACCGAGTAAACACAGAGACTTATATTGCTTACAAACTGTATGGCCGTGGCAGGCTTCTTGCTAACTGTTCTTATATCTTAAACTAACCCATTTCTATAAATCTATACCTTGCCACGTGGCTCGTGGCTTACCGGCATCTTTACATGCTGCTTGTCCTGGCGGTGGTTGGCAGTCTCTTCCACCTTCCTGTTCTTTTCTCCTCTCCGTTAGTCCCGCCTATACTTCCTGCCTAGCCACTGGCCAATCAGTGTTTTATTTATTGACCAATCAGAGCAATTTGACACACAGACCATCCCACAAACCTGCATTGATACTACATTTCCCAGAAAGCCTTTCCGTAGGCTAGCAAACTTTCCAGTTCCCTTTACAGGATTTCGTTTTTTGCAATGGAAGATTTTTCTTTCCTAAGCTTGCTTTAGAATGTCTGTGCCACCATTTAATGGGTATACTTCTCTAATTAGGTTTTTTATTTGACCTAGTTCCTGAGCGGTTTTGTCGCAAGCTTCGGCTTCGGCTTATTGCCTGACCTCACTCCAGATCAGTGAGGCAAACCGAAAGGTCCTTTCTCTGATAGAAAACTTCTCCCCTGGATAGCTCCCTGTCCTGTCCTGGCCTGCTCCTTCCCCAGATAGTGTCTCTGATGCAGCAATGCAGCCGCAGCTTTGCTTCTCTGCCTTTTCTGCATCTGCATTTTTTTTTTTTTCCTCAGCAGGCCCTTGCTCTGGGGGACTTTCCTATCCAGGTAAAACTAATATTTTCTTACAGAAACGAAACTGAGAAAGTTTTGAAAAGCTTTTTAGTTTAGAGAGAGATTAAATTTTTCCCAAGAGAAAGAAAGACCAGCAAGTTTTCCCAATAATTCTGTTCTCTAAACTTTGACTTCAATGGCCAGGAGGAAACTAATTCTGAGGGTAAGATGTTGCAGTGGTGACGGAGCAGAGGATTTTTGCTTCTGTCTGCACCTGCTGCAGTGGAAATTTCTTTCTTCCGCTACTTGGACCTAGCATTTTAGCTGTCCCCAGGCCAAAAGCTTCCATAGGAATCTCTTTTCTACCCGATAAGCTCAAAGAAGAGCTTTTCTTTGCCCATAAAGCTCAAAGAAGATAGATTTTTTTAAAAGTTTGCATTTGTAGTTTTGCTACATAATTTATGCTAAATTTTCTTCCTAATATTCCTACATTATATTTCTATTTCCTACCTAACTCTAAATTTCTTCCTGCACTATATTGCTACATTCTATCTTCCTTATTTTTTATAGATCAGAGAGAGAGAGAGAGAGAGAGAGAGAGAGAGAGAAGAAGAAGGAGGAGGAGGAGGAGGAGGAGGAGGAGGATGGAGAGAGGGAGGGGGAGAGAGAAAGATCTATATATAGAGAAATCTAATGCTGCAGCCTTGAGGTATTTCACCACCTAACCTATACACCCGAGAATAAAATACCATTGCCTTCATTTTTCAGTTCCTTATCAGCATGCCTACATTCGCAACACCCCTTCAATCCTTTCACCAAGTTCTAGGGTTATTTTCTTCTTTTTTATCTTTTTCTTTGTCTCTGTTCAGGCACCATCTGTGGGGGACCAGCCCCCACCATTTTTTTACCCCAGGGACTCTTGAGGAATGAGGGATAAGAGACTTAGTTAGAAATAGAGAGGGAGAGAAACACAGGATAGACTCGGGTGGGCCTGGATCCTTATCCACCGGCCCAGAACTTTATTCCAAAGGTCAGTTTATAACAATGCCAAGGGGTGGAGCAAAAGGCCTCCCCCTTGCTAGTTACAGTCAAGTGTAGACCCTTACAAACACCTGGTACCCAGGTCCGTGGTCCAATCAACCTCTCCATGCAGACCTGCTGGGTCCAGCCACTAGGAAACCTAGTGGGCTACAACGTCTCTGTGTGTATGTACACTTTTGTGGGTGCCTGTGGAGACCAGAAGAGGGCATTGGATTCCCTGGAGTTGGAGTTACAGGAGGGATATAAGATGCCCAACCTTGGTTCTGGGAATGGCTCGTGTCCTCTGCAAGGGTAGCAAGTGCTCTTAACCTCTGAGACTTTCTCTGGCTCTGCTGTTGCATACTTGATTCCACAGCAGTTATGATTACTGACACAAGACCTGTGTGTAGATTTGACCTGTCAACATTTTTTTTGGGGGGGGGGGGAGACTGCTTAGGCCTCCATGAAAATGATTGCTAGGGGAGATGAGCTCATTGGTACCACCTCTTGTCTGTAGCCAGTTAACTGTCACCGAGAGAAGGGAGAGAGACTTCTTCAGTGGCGTGTAGCCATTGGCAAGGTGCCCATGCTCCTACAAATAATCCTCCGCCTGGCACTCCGTAAGTAACTAATGAAACTTCTTGGGAGTGAGGAGAGAGGGAGAAAGGAGGGGAAGACTGGAAAGTATAAAAGGGGCTAGTTTGGAAGATGAAGGGTATCAGTGGGAACTGAAAGGGAACAGGATGGGTAGTGGAGATGAATATGGTAAAAATATGTATATAGGAAATGTCATAATGAAATTATTATATATAATCAACATTAATATGAAACCTGTACTATATATTTTGGTTAGTAATTCAGTTCTCTAGCTGGAAAATGTTTTTGGGGTTATCAAAAGATATTTTAATATTCTATAGATAAAAAATATATTTACTTAAAATGATTTAGCCTGGGTTGGTGGCACATTCTTGTAACCCAAGCTCTTGGGTCATAGAAGATCAAGAGTTCATGGTCAGTATTTTGTTGACTTCATGCAAGTTTTTTGATTTGGGGTTTTCCAGACAGAGTTCTTCTCTGTGTAACAGCTCTAGCTGTCCTGGAACTCGATTTGTAGACCAGGCTGGTGCCATCCCTGGGCTGGTGGTCCTAGGTTCTGTAAGAGAGCAGGCTGAGTAAACATGAGGAGCAAGCCCGTAAGCATCACTCCTCCATGGCCTCTTCATCAGCTCATGCCTCCAGGTTCCTGCCCTGTTTGAGTTCCTGTCCTGACTTCCTTTGATGATGGAACAGCAATCTGGAAGTGTAAGCTAATAAACTCCTTCCTCCCCAACTTTTGGTCAGCAGCAATAGAAACCCTAACTAAGACATGTATTCAAGCTGGGCTTGATTTTTTTTTTTTCCGAGACAGGGTTTCTCTGTGTAACAGCTCTAGCTGTCCTGGAACTCAGTTTGTAGACCAGGCTGGCCTGGAACTCACAGAGATCTGCCTGCCTCTGCCTCCTCAGTGCTGCGAATAAAGACATGAGCCATCACTGGCTGCTTTGGGTTTGAATTTTTGATCTAGTCTCCTTATACCTTATGACTCAGGCTCTTAAGTGCTAGAGGCCAGGCCTCCAGCTTGTGCACTACCATGTGCTGTCATGCCTGGACTCAAATTTATTCTTTTTGTTTCCCTGAGGCTGTCTTACTATGTAGCCTAGAATTAGCTGTGTAGACCAGGCTAGCCTTGAACTTGCAGCAATCCACTTGCTTCTGTCCTCCGAGTGCTGGGATTGCAGACATGTCAGCCCCCCTGGCTTCTCAGCTTTATTACTACTTTTCACAATTGGTTTCACTCCTTAGAAACCTTGAATTTCCATGTGAATTTTGTGTTGACATTTCCATTTCTGTAGTAAAGGCTAATAAATAGGTTTGATAGCAGTTACCCTGAATCTGCAATTTGCTTTTGGGAGTATTGCTCTGTTTGTTCATGGGTTTTTTTGGGAAGTGGTGGTGACAAGGTCTCACTGTAGCCCTGGCTGGCCTGGTACTCACAGAAATACACCTGCCTCTGCCTCACAAGTGCCGGGATTAAAGGTGCATGACACCGTCCCTGACTGAGTATTGTTGTTAATGAAATATTTCCATTTGAATGTGGGATATCATTCCATTTATTCAGGTTTCCTTAATTTCTGTCAGCACTGATTTTAGTTTTCATCATACAAAGTTTGAACCTCTGATTAGATTTATTCCTATGTATTTAATTCTTAAAATTGTTACATTATCTTGGAGTTTCTATTGCTGTGAAGAGACACCATGACCATGGCAACTCAAAGAAAAACATTGAATTGTGGTGGCTTTGTTACAGTTAGAGGTTTAGTCCGTTATCTTCATGGCAGGAAGCAAGGCAGCGTGCAGGCAGATATGGTTATAGAGAAGTTGCTGAGAGTTCTTACATCTTGACTTACAGGCAACAGGAAGTGGTCTGAGACCTCAAAGCCTGCCTCCACAGTGACACATTTCCTTCAACAAAGCCGTATCTACTCCAAGAAAGCCACACCTCCTAATAGTACCACTCCCTTTGAGGGCTATTTTCTTTCAAACCACCACACATTTTTTTATTTTGTGTTTATGTGTATGTAGGCACATGTGTCTATGGTGAATGGTGAACAGAGGACAATTTGAGTAGTCTTCTATCATGTGGGACATGAAGATTGAACTCAGGTCTTTAGGCTTGGTGGCAAATGCCTTATCTGCTGAGACCTCTCACTGGCCCTTATATTGTTTCTTTGAAGCAGGGTTATAACTGTGGGAACTAGGATTGGAACAGTTTGAAGGGTGACTGGGGAGTGGGGAAAACACAGTATTTGTAGATTTAATAAGTTTTGCCAGATGTGTCGCGCCCAACCTCGTCCAGCAAGGAAGACACAACACCGAGCTCTTCTTCTTGCAATTTAATCAGGCCTTTGAACTGTATTCTGACTTCTAAAAGATCCCCCCCTTCTGAAGGAATCCCCGGGCATAGCCTCTCCCGACCTTATATAGGCTCTGGGCAGCCAACCCCAGGTCGCCACGTGGGCATTGCCCAATAGGCTCAAGCATGCGTAAGCAAGCCACACATTCCGCTACAGCCTCACCTGGAGCTGTTTAACATGGGGAGCATTCGCCGTCGGGATGGCGGAAGGCGGTAACCAGCGCCACCTGTAAGGCGTGGCTACACGCAGCTCCCTACATATTCCCCCTTTTTGTTTTATTTAAATTAGCAGGCGAGAGCAGAGGTCTGATCTCTGTTAAGAAAAAACAGAGGACTATGTACTGGCATCCACACAGGTGTCATCCACCCAGAGAATGCTTGACCTGTCCGATACCCTTTTTCACAGAGGTGGGAACTTAGAGCATTAACCCACATGCAATCAGACGTACTCTCCTCAAGACCATCGATGTTGCTGTGGTCCTGAGTGCAGTGCGCTAGCCTCGCATCCTGCATATGAATTCTGGGGGAAAACTGTCCGACCTTTATGACCGTAAAGGCTTGAATGATCATGGCTGCATTGCACTGCTGAGAGAGCCTAATACGACAGATGCACCACAGGCAAACCAGGGAGACAAGCACCAGTAGGCCCGTTAAGGCACCTAGACCCGCCCCCTCTTTCAGCTGGTTCATGGTCGTAGAGATCCCGGACGACAGTCCTTCTGCAGGTCCAGGATCCACTCGAGTTGAATTGACAGCAACTATGGCCACTTTCAGTTGATCCACCAGGCCATCGAATTTCCTAGAAGATAACTAGACAACTGTTTAGACAAGTTTATAGCACGAGTAAAATTTTCATACTGGATCCAAATTCAAAAAATTTTTGGTAAATAAGGCAATGGATATTCTTTCTTTAGGGGTACGGCCGTGGCCTATTCCCTTTTGTTTTTGTAAAGTATCAATAACCACCATCAGTCCACCCTTCAACTGAGCATTAATTCCCTTTTTGTATATCCAGGGCTTGTGCCACATTAGAGGGTCTGTGCTGTTTGGACAGTATGAGTCATGGCTATGGCTGCAGTAGTCGCTCCAGCTGCTGCCAGGGCAAGTTAGGCTACCATTAGCATATAACCAGAATATTGTTGTAGTTTTATCTCATTTTAAGTTCAAAAGTTCAAAAAGGTAAATTCTGGTATCGGGCTTTCACCTTCAAATATGAAGAGATGTTTTACAACCTAAACTTTTACAACCGAAACTTTTTGCAGTTTCTCCCAGAGACCTTAGGTACAGTAGTAGTCTAAACCGTACCGTTTTTGATGTTAGCTCAGGTTTTTCTATGTTGCATTGATTTTTCCACAGATCTCAACTGTGGATGCCTTGTTGCGCTGGTTCTGGCATCGGCCATTCTTAGCGGCTTTTGGAACTTTTGAAAACCGCTCAGACTGCCTACTTTGCAGTCTACTAAGGACACTACCTTCTGTGTCTCGGGTTCTTTCACATATAACATTAACATCTACTTATTCATACTCCTTAAGGGAACTCTAGAACTACTTTAACAAATATACTTTTCATTACCCCTTATATATTTATCTTATTTCTTATTTAGACTTACATTTACAACTAGTATCTTTACTTCTTAAAAGCTTATTATTACATGTCTTAAGACTACCTTAGATTTTTCTTGCAAGCTTATATTCTTATACTTATCTTATTTCTTATTTACTTACAAGCTTACTACATGTACTTCTTACAAACTTATAACTCTATAGATCTATTTTACTTCTTACAAGCTTATAACTCTATAGATCTATTTTACAAACTTATATAGGGCTACAATTAGCATACTCCTTAACTTAACACCTAAAGATTTCTTATATACTTATCTTATTTCTTTACTTCTTACAAGCTTACTTCTTACAAACTTATAACTCTATTAGCATACTCCTTAACTTAACGAACACCTAAAGATTTCTTATATACTTACCTTATTTCTTATTTATCTTTTTAATTATTATCACTATCTCTATTAGAAAGATTTTCTTAACTAGACAGGAAGTACGTACATCATTTTTAAAGCTTTAGAGTTTATAGTCAGCTTTGCTATAAAGCACTGGGATTTAGTGAGTGTTATAGAATTGTGATAACATTGTCGGGACAAAGCCACATTTCAAAGTTGCCGAGTACTCTCAGCCGTTCCGGACCGGCAGAGATGCACTGTCAGCGGTAGACAGTTTTTAACTAGAGGTTGACCTTTCATCCAAATTCATAATAGCTCTCCTATAAGTGCCCCAATTCAGACAAACGTTTCCATTACAGCAGTACTTTTGATTCGTTTTACTAAAAAACTTTACTTCATTGTGAGCGTGAAATTACCGTATTTAGCTGCTGTAAAACTCTTCAGCAATACTGCACAGCTATTAGGTGATATAAAGTATTTTTCTAAAGTAGCTAGTAAAGCCAAAAGCGGCACAGCTCCGAACTCTTATTTTCTGTTTGCATTAACCAGAATTTCACATAAGTTTCTTCATATCTAAGACAACGTAAACTGCTTTCCCTTGTTTTAAAGATTTTAAAGTGGCTTGTTTGCTCTTAAAGGTAGCTTTTGCCATCCAATTACTGTAAGAACTTTGCACTGCTATTAGGATAAATAAGGCATTTTACCAATGGAGCCCCAAACCGAGAAGCACCTAGTTTCGTATTCTTTAAAATTTTACATTGGAACTGACACTTAAACTCTTAGATGATTTTCCTCCTTATTCTTTTAAAGGCTGTATTTTAAGTTTACCATGAATGTATTTTTGAGCTGACAGAAATGTTTCAGGGCAATGTCGCCATCTTTAGCAGAAAAACTACCTTTCCCAGAATGCATTTCCCTTATATCTGTCCATAATAATAACAGTCCCTTATATCAGTCCCTTATATTATTTCCCTTATCAGTCATTTCCCATAGTTCTTTTTGGGTCTGAGAGTCAACTGGTTCTCTTTTACCAGACTTGTTTACAAATTCTTGCCTAGGAGGTTTGAACAAAGTTTTTGCCTTTGCAATGGGAGATTTGAACAAGCATTTTACATTTTCAATTATGGGACATTGGGAGGTTTCTATTCTCTCCTCAACTGGCTTCAACAGGTGTTTCTCCTTCATCTGACTCTGGCCCTCAAATCAGAACTGCACCTGCCTCATTAGCCGGCATTGAGGCTGGCATGTCTGATTGCAACTTTCCTCAGGGCTTGTGCTTGCCTTAGCCAGTCAGTGAAAAACATTTACAACAGCTTTTCCATAGCTCTTCCAGAGATTTTTCTCCCACTGATCTTATTCTCATTTTGCTTATTCCTTATCCCCCCAGATGCAGAGCTTCAGGTATCTGTCTGCAGCTCTGTACCTCTGCTAGCTGCTTTTGGAGGTAGGGGCTTTTTCTCTCCCCCCCAATCTGCCTCAAACTCTTAGCAGCTTTTTCAGGTCATGCATTTTCTGAGGAGGAATCTATCCCTTCTGTTTCTTCATAGTCTTTCTCCCAGACAGTTCCCAGTTTGGTCTCAGTTTATCCCCTCTACCCCAGAAACAGTTTTCGACACTACAGTGGTGGCTTTCCCTGCTACTGAAGGTAGGGGTTTTTTGTCCGTTTCTGTTTTCGGGGTCAGAGTGGTTTGCGTACAGACTGAAAATCTAACAAGGGAGGTTTTTGCCATTTCTAAACTCCCATTAGGACAGGTGTTTTGCTTCATCGGGTCTTCACCTGGCCCAATCCCCCAGTGGGTTGCTTGTTTGTCTATCTGGGTGCTCAAGGACAGAGCTTATGCCAGAGGCAATCACCCCTCAGGGCTACACTCCATACTCCTGGATAGTTCTGTTCTGCCCTGGCTGGGCTCTTTCCCCAGACAGCGTTCTGACTCAGCACAACTGCTTCAGACACAGTTAGGAAAGTGGGCAACTGTGCTGTTCCCACTGGCTTTAGTTTTGTTCATTAGCAATCTTCCCCTGGGTCCCGCACCTTCCTGCCTCAGCTCTGTGCTCCAGGAAGTTTGCAACTGTAGGAAATCTAGTATCCCTGAAATGCACTCCAACTCAGAGACGCTGGCCAGTCGCCTCTGGGTTTTTGCTCAGAAGAGAGGATACAATGCTAACAGTTTGCATTGCTTCAGGGGATCTTTGCTTTAGGACAATTAGGAGCACCTTTGCATTCTGAACCGCTCACTCAGAAACAAAACTCTTGATGCCTCAGCTGGGCTGTAACTGAAAAGCTTGGCTTTTTTGCTTTTCTCAGGTAAAGTTTCCTGCCCTTTTGGGCTCTCTGTAGCTCTTTACCCACACTCTCCCAAGCGTTTCCCTCAGGGTACTCTGACCCACTGTCTTTTACTAGCTTGAAGAAACAGAGCTTAGAAGAGGTTTTTAGGAACTTGTCCCTGCCTCCTGCATTGCAGGGAGGATTTTTAAAGCTTGAAAGACAGAACTTAGAGAGGTTTTGCTGTCTTAAGAGGTTTATTGTTTTCCCTTAGAGCTAATCACAGGTGGTCCCCATACTAATATCTTCAGATGATTCTAATTTGTCTGAACTTTACACCCCCATTTTTGCCTTAGGGAGAAATTACTTTCTCCTGCCGCTTGGACTTAGCATTTCAGCTGTTCCTAGGACAAAAGCTTCCATAGGAAACTTTTTCTTCCCCATAAGCTTAGAAGAGCTTTTTTACTACCCGTAAAGCCCAAAGAAAGCTTTTCCCCCCCAGTTTGCGTTCATAGCCCCCAAAGTTCGAAAATTGAAGTTTTTCTGTCTAGTTGCCTTACTTATCTTAAATTTTTTCTACACAATCTTACACTTCTAAGTTTTCCTACACTATATCATTAACCTATGCCTTATACTTATTTTTCTACACAATCTTACACTTCTAAGTTTTTCTTACACTATATTACTACCCTATACCTTCCTTTTCTCATTTCTTACTTTCTGTTTTATCCGATAAGGGCTTTTCTGATCTCTCCTCTTTTAAGATTTCTAATGCAGTTTGTCCCTTTTCAACCGCTTCACTACATCTCTGATCCTCAAGACAACCTCTTACTAGCTTCCACACCGGTCTTAAGAGCAGCTCACTAAGAGCCAAAAAAATTGGGTACGATGAAAAAGCGCCCATAACTGTTCTCAAGCTAGAAATTAGCAGCTTCACCTCATACTTTTAACCTTCCGCTTTAGTCGCGGCCTTTTGAATCCCGCTCTCTCTTCATTTACAGAGAAGAGCAATCCCCGCTCTAGACGCGGATCCCCATTTTACCTGAGGACTATTCCCCGCTTTGGACGCGGATCCCCACTTTACCTGAGGATTTTTCCGGTATACCCCCTGATTGCAAGAAGTTCTGGGCTCACTGGTGAGGGGTTCCCCGTACAGGGCCACCAATTGTTGCGCCCAACCTCGTCCAGCAAGGAAGACACAACACCGAGCTCTTCTTCTTGCAATTTAATCAGGCCTTTGAACTGTATTCTGACTTCTAAAAGATCCCCTCCTTCTGAAGGAATCCCCGGGCAAAGCCTCTCCCGACCTTATATAGGCTCTGGGCAGCCAACCTCAGGTCGCCACGTGGGCATTGCCCAATAGGCTCAAGCATGCGTAAGCAAGCCACACATTCCGCTACAGCCTCACCTGGAGCTGTTTAACATGAGGAGCACTCGCCGTCGGGATGGCGGAAGGCGGAAGGCGGTAACCAGCTACTCGCAGCTCCCTACAAGATGCACATCTGTAATTCCATCTGCTCTGAAGGCCGAGGCAAGAGGATCTGAGATTAAGGGAGGCTGGGGTTAACATATCCAGACCTTGTTTTAAAATACATACATACACTCACACCCAAGTCTGGCTACTCAAAAGAGTAGCTATGAAGGGAAGCACAGAGAAATAGGGAATATAGGGACTTGGGTAATGTGGGATGAAGGAAACACCTTAATTTTCTCAGATTTGCCGGTATCAGCATGAGGAGTTTGTATTTAATTCTAAGTGCAGAAAGCCTGTTTTGCTGGACTTTTTCCTTGCGGTATTAGGGATGGAAGCCTGAGCCTTCTATCACTAGCCCAGAAAACAAGCTCCCGCTTTTTTTTTTCCTTCTTCGTTGGGACAGGGACTTATGTAGCCCAGGCTGGCCTCGACCTTGCTCTGTAGCCATGATTGGCTTTGAACTCATTCTCTTGCCTTCGCCTCCCAAGTACTAAAATTATAAGTGTGATTAGTGTGCCTTGCTCCAGAAGGCCCCTTTGGCCGGGCATGGTGGCACACGCCTTTAATCCCACCACTTGGAAAGCAGAGGCAGGCAGATCTCTGAGTTCAAGGCCAGTCTGGTCTACAAAGTGAGTTCCAGGGCAGCTAGTGCTGTTACACAGAGAAACCCTGTCTCAGAAAAGCCCCTTTGAAGGTGAAAGAAGGATGTAACCAAGAGCTCACATAGAAGGAGGAGTAGCTTTTAATAAGAAAGGGAACACCTAGGCAAAGCCAGTTAAGAGTGAGTGATCAGGGAACTGGAATTGTAAGAGGTTGGAGAGAAAATTATATGGAATAGTCATGTGGAGAATGGAAAAGCAAAAATACAAGGGCTTTAAGGTTGCCAGGGAATGAGAGTGCCCCTTTGAGGCCAGACTTCATTTAGCCAGTAGTAGTAGCAGCAGCTCTCCTTTCACAATATTAGCTCTTTCAAATAATTCCACTCCTAAGACTATAGACCATGTAATATAAATGTGTAAAACTGCAAAAGGCATATTTATCGCTTCTTGGAATAGTCTACTTGAAATTTTCAATTAAAGGGGCTGGAAAGATAGCTTAGTAGTTATCTCAGTTTAATTACCAGCAGCCACATGGTTACAACCATCTTTTAACTACAGTTTCAGGGGATCTGATGTCTTCTTCTGACTGCTTAGGGTACCAGGGACACACATTACATATAGAAATATATGCAGCAAAACACTGATACACATAAGTAAATCTAAAAAAAAGTTTCAATTAAAGCAGGATAAAGAGACTGTTAGGATTAAGTAGAGGGTCAGCAAGTTGTAGGGTGCAAAGGTGAAATATTTAAGTTTTAGTAGAAAAAAAATCTCACTATGAGCATCTGTGTCTAAAGGTAACCTACAATGCACCGGGTGGTTGTTGGTGGCACACACCTTTAATCCCAGAACTCAGGAGGCAGAGGCAGGCGGAACTCTGTGAGTTCAAGGCCCAGCCTGGTCTACAGAGAGAGTTCCAGGACAGCCAGGGGAACATAGAGAAACCCTGTCTCAAAAAACAAGCAAACAAAAAAAGTAGCCTACAATGCATGAAAAAGGGGCCTCATTTTTAGGTATATGTAAGAGATTAGATGACAGAGCACCCACATGCAATTCAGGCATTACTCCCCTCCAGATTGTTCAGATACTCACCATCTGGAGATCCAAAAACTGGAGACCAGTGTGATGTCCTCCAGGGACACAGCCTGGAGAAGGGGGCACAGTGCTGGCATTGAAGTTCTTTGTTTAAGGCCAAACATAGCCAGCCACTCACTGAAGGAAAACAAACCCAATGAGATACTTCCTAATAGTAGTACTATTGTTGAGGTTTTGTTTTGTTTTCTGTTGTTTTTTTTAAAGGCAAACCAGAAAATTCAAAATGGAACAAAAAAATACTAAGGTACTTTGGAAGTGGAACATTTGCCTAGCCTGTGAGGGCAATGGTGTGTTTAATCCCAGCACTGAAAATAAAATATTAAAAAAGGTACACAGAACTAGTTTGCCCAGATTACCTGGTCTGCCTGCAATTCACTTTCTCCTTTTGCATTTTTTTTAAATTTAGCATTCAGATTTGTGTTCACATGTCATGATGCACATGTGGAGGTCAGAGCATAGCCTTGACTTGACTGTAGGTATCTTTACTGCTGAGGCATCTTGATTGCCCTTGGGTTCTCACTAGCAGTTGTTAAATGGGCACAATGTAAGGCTGAGGTAATGCACAGAAACAGCATACTGCATGCCGATGCTCAGTGCCCAGTACATGCTCACCCTAGCAATAGGTGGGCTGGTATTAGGAGCAGGTTCTTCTTATGGCCTTCTGTAGCCCTTTGCAAGAGTACTGGGCTGGCTGTCCTTGAACTGCTGTTCCCTGGCAGTGGAAAGCCATGGGACCTGGAATCATAAATTGTAATGAAATAGTGAAATGTTGTAAACTGTGGGGAATCTCTGCATGGTGTTAATACCTGTAATCTCAGTGACTTGGGTCACTGTGGTGTGAGGATGTCACATTTGAGGCCAGCCTGGGAAATTTAGCTAGACCCTATCTCAGAGTAAGTTGAAAAAGGATTAGGGCTGTGTGTGGCTCAATGATAGAATGTTTGCCAACTCAGTTCAGCCCCCAAGTGTTGAAAAATAAAAAGTATATATATGGTGAGCATTAGACTTAAGAAGATAACTTAAAGTCTTAATAGAAGTCTAAACCTGAAGTAGGACCTGAACAAGGAGTAGAGATTTCAACTCACTGGGTTTGGGGCCCCACTGGTAAAGTGCTTGCCGAGCAAGCCTGACCATCAGTGCTGCTAAAATTCCTTCCCTGGAGGAGATGTAAACAAGTCTACTCCCCCTCCTCAGGTCCCAAGACAAACCAACCCACATTCCACCAGAGTTCACTTGGGCAGCAGTACATTTATTGGGCTTACTTCAAGAGGATAGGTTGAGGGGTTACTTACAGGAGCGTGGGTGCACCCCCAGGAAAAGTTACACTGGGAACATTTATTGGGCTTACTTCAAGAGCATAAGGTTGAAAGGTTACTTACTGGGAGTGTGGGTGTACCCCCACAGAGATGATAGCTTTCCCATTGCCACAGAAATGATGGGAGCTCACTCCTAGCCTTCCCAGGCAAATATATTTGAGTCCCTCCAAGAGGCTATGTGCAATTAGGGCAGAATTGCATTTAACAGGTGATATTGTGTGGCTGGGTACTCAGGTGAGGGTCTCAGGACCCTCCTCCATGTTCCTTGTGTTGACATTAGAGTTATGTATCACCACTTCTGACTTTATGCAGTACTAGGGGTAGAATCTAAGGCCTGGTACATGTGCTAGGTAAGCATTCATCTTCATCCCTGTTTTTTGTTTTTGTTTTTGTTTTTCAGGGCGGGGTTTCTCTGTGTGCCTGTTCTGGATCTCGCTGTGTAGAGCAGGCTGGCCTCCAACTCACAGAGATCCGCTTGGCTCTGCCTCCCGAGTGCTGGGATTAAAGGTGCGCCCACCATTGCCTGGCTATTTTTGTTTTTCAAGACAGGATCTCACTATTTAACCTTAGCTTGTCTGGAGCTCACCAGGTAAACCTGCTTGTCTTGAACTTTCAGCTCTCCTCCTATTTCTGCCTCTTAAGTGCTGGGACTTTCTGTTTCTTTTTAAAAACAATTTTTTTCAACGTGTATTTATTTTGTGTGTGTGTGTGTATGAGCATGTGTGTGCCACATTGAGTGCGTCAAGGTCAGAGGACAACTCGTGACAGTCCATTCTTTCCTTCCACCACTTGGGGCCCAGGAGCAAACTCGGGGTTGTTAGGCTTGGCGTCAAGCACCTTTACCTACCATCTCACCTGTTGCTCTTTTTCTTTTCTTTTCTTTTTTTTTTTTTTCTGAGGCTGGGTTTCTCTGTGTAGTTTTGGAGCCTGTTCTGGGACTCTCATTCTGTAGAACAGGCTGGTGTCGAACTCACAGAGATCTGCCTGCTTCTGCCTCCCAAGGCTCTTTTTCTTTTTAAAGAGTATAGATCACTTCATGAATTTGTGGGTCATCTTTGTGTAGGTCATGGTAATCTTCCGTGCATCGTTCCAATTTCAGCATATCGGCTGCCAAAGCCAGCACTGAAGAAAAAGTTTTTTACATTTATTTGTGTGTTTGTGTATGATTTCCTGATGTGCACGTGGAGATCAGATGAAAACTTGCAGGAGTCTGTTTTCTCCTTCCAGTGTGATTCCTGGGGACAGTCAGGCTTGGTGGCAAGTGCCTTTAGTTATTGAGCTATCTTGCTGGCCTTGAGGAAGTTGTATGTATGTGTATGCTTATATAATATATTTGTTTGAAAAAAAATCTGTATAGATGTTTTTTGCTTGCAAATAAGAAAGATTAAAAATAAAACACGATAGAAAACAATAAAACATCAATATATGGCCAAGTCTGTGTAAATCACCAGTATACCATTTTTTGTTACCCATTTCAAGACAGTTTATAGAAAATTAATCCTTGCATTACAATTTGCTTTTCTTATTTTTGCCATTTGACCCTTCACCTTTCTCTCTTGTTGTAAAAATGATGAATTGTGATGGATGCTTATAGGAGAAAGAAAAAGTTTGCATGTCCTCAACTCTGAGCTTTTTAATGTGTTTTTGTTAATCATACACGCACTGGAAACAACGTAGGTGCTGGGCATGGTGACCCATGTCTAATCTCAGCATTCATGAAACTGGGAAGAGGATCATGAGTTCTTGTTTAGCTCGAGGAACTAAGTATGACCTTTTCTTGAAATCTCTACCCAAACGCATGGATTAAAAAAAAAGAATCTGGGGAGGTGAGCTGAGAGATGTCTCAGTGGGTTAAGGGACTGCTGCCAAGCTCAAGGACCTGAGTTCAATCCTCAGGACCCACATGGTGGAAAGAGAGAACCAACCCCAACAGATTGCCTTCTGACCTCCACATGCATGGATACACACAATAAATAAAATGTGAAAAAAAGGAAAGTGCCAAAATATATGTATTAAACCTAGAAACTATGCTGACAAGGTGGCTTAGTGAGTAAAGGTACTTGCTGTGCAAGCCTGGTGCCCCGAGCTCAGTCCCTAGAGCCCACGTAAAGGTTGAAGAGAACTAATTCCACAAGTCGGCCTCTCACCTCCCCCCCCCCCCACAGAGGAATGAATAATAAATACATAAATCAATAAAGTCACTCTTTAAAGTCGTTACTTTAAGCAGTCTCCAGACATTTTCACAGGTATTCTGGGGCAAAAATTGTTCCCGTTGGAGCTGGTATCGAAAAGCAATGTTTTTTTTTTTCTCGTGTTTCCATGATTCTTTTAATTATAGGGGCAAGTACATACTCATACTCTTTTCAGTAAATTTGAGAATCAGTTTTTCACTCAGATATTTGTTATAATTCTTACGTTTTTCTACTGACTATTATTATATAATACACAAAGCAAATTTTACCATTTTAACCATTAACATTTTTTGAGACCTTCTCATTGACTAGTCTTGGCTCACTTGGAAGTGGCTATGTAGACCAGGTTGGCCTTGAATTTGCAGCAATCCTCATTACTCTTCCAAGTGCTGAGATTGCAGGTGTGAGCCACTAGAGTTGGCCAGCCATCTTAACCTTTATTTTTACTGTTTTTTTCCGTTTCCTTTTTTTGAGATGGGGGTCTCTTGTAGCTTGGCTGGCCTGGAGGTTGGTTGGTATGTAGCCATGGATTACCTTAAGCTTCTGATCCTGCCTCTGTCTCTCAAGTTGGGATTACAGGTATATGCCACCATGCCTGGTTTTATTTTAATCATTTTCTCTTTTGAGACAAGAGTCTCCCTAGGCTGCATTGGTTGCCTCGAACTCACTATATAGGCTAGGCTAAGCTTCAAATTTCCAGAAATTACTTGTCTCTGTCTTCCAATTGCTGGGATTAATGAAGTGCACCACCATGTCTGACTTATTTCAAACACCTTTTTCAAGTGTGTAATTTGTGGCATTAAATATGCTCCAAAGTTATAGGACTGTTCCCATGAATTTGCAGGAAGTTTTTTTTTTTTTGAAAATGGAAGCAGTAGCTGGGCAGTGGTGAAGCACACCTTTGATCACACTTTGAAGCGCATTCAGGAGGCAGAGGCAGACTGTTGTCTGAGTTCCAGACCAGCCTGGGCTACAGAGTGAGTTCCAGAACAGGGCTACACAAAGAAACCTTGTCTCAAAAAAAAATAAACAAAGAAACCCACCAAAAAAACAAAAATGAAACATTTTGAAAGTTTTTTGAAAATTGAAACATTATTTGAAACAGTGCCTATTAAGTAATAATTTCTGAACCCATCCTTCCTAAGGCCCTTGGTGGCCTCTGTTCTATTTTTCCTTGATAATTTTTTCCTGGCGTGTTTGTGGGATTCATCCTTTTATTGATCGGTTTATTCCAGCTACACTAATCTGGAGCCTTAGGGTTTCAAGAGGTAGCTGGGCACATCTGGTATGTTAATCAGGTGTGGCCTGGTCAATCTATGATGGCTTACTTAAGAAGGTCGGGGCTGAGGTAGGGCAGAATCACAGTGAGGCCCTGGTTGATGAACAATAGGACTAGTACTATCTCCTTTACCAGGCATTCTTGGGTTAGGTGGACAGTTTCACTGCCATCTTAATGTTTTTTTTTCCCCTCTGGTTCTTTTAACTTCAAAGATTACCACCCCCCCCACGCCCCACCCTCCACCTCTTTCTCTCGGTTTTTCAAGACAGGGTTTCTCTGGGTAACAGTCCTGGCTGTCCTGGGACTCGTTTTGTAGACCAGGCTGGCCTCGAACTCACAGAGATCCAACTGCCTCTGCCCTCTGCCTACCGAGTGCTGGGATTAAAGGTGTGCGTGCCACTATGCCTGGCCCCAAAGAACTTTTTTTTAATAACTTAAATTACATTTATTTATTTGTGCATGAATATGTATGCACACATGCTTCATTGCATGTGTGTACAAGCTATGGGGATGGGGTTGGCTCTCCTCCTATACCACGTGAGTCCTGGAGATTGGTGGTAAGCACCTTTACAAGAACTATCTCACTGGCTCTTTGAAACTTTTTTTGTTATTGCTTGCTTTAGAGTTACAGGATATATTTATAACTAGCATTGTTCTTTGGTGGGGAATAGGGTCTTGTTAATACATTCTAAAAGTTACTTTTTTTCTCAGTTGTAAGATGTTAGGTCCCATACAGAGAGGAACAGCTCTTTAGGGGATATAAATATAGCCCAAGATAGATTTTCTTTTCTTTTTTTTTTTTTTTAAGATTTATTTATTTTTATGTGCATTAGCATTTTGCTTGCATGTATGTCTTTGTAAGAGCACCAGATCCCCTGGCATTGGAGTTACCGACAGTTGTGAACTGCCATGTGGTTGCTGGGAACTGAACCCGGGTCCCTTGGAAAAGCAGCCAGTGCTCTTAACCGCTGAGCCATCTCTTCAGTCCCCACAGCCCAAGATAAATTGTAATGAGACTCTGGACCTGCAACATTCCAGCCTCTGAATCACTGAAGTTCTAATCAGTCAATCAGTCTTTGCAACACACTGCTTCTGTCCGGAATTTTTGTTTTTTAGTTTTTTGGTACAAGGTTTCTCTCTGTAGGCCTGGCTGTTCTGGACCTCGCTCTGTAGACCAGGCTGGCGTGGAATTCAGAGATCCCTTGCCTCTACCTTCTGAGTGCTGGGATTAAAGGCGTGTGCCACCACTGCCCGGCTAGAAATTCTTGTTCATACTGCTTATATTACCTTTCTCGTCTTGCGTTTTGCTAACTTTTTTTAAATACAATATTTGTGTTAGTCATAGTTATTTTATATCTTCAATCTGATAATTTCAAATTCTCCATCATATCTGAGTTGGTCTTGATGCTTGCTTTGTCTCTTTAGACTGGTTTTGTTTGTCTTTACCCTGTAGCATGCCTTGTTTTTGTTGTTGGAAGTTAGGCATGCTGTATCTAGAAACAGAAACTGAGGTAACCCTCAGGATTTTAGTATGAGGTTTTGGTGTTTTGGGCACCAACGGTGATCAGTCAGCCTCCTCTGCCACACAGGTGCTACATCTCTAGTATGAGAGTTTATGTTAAACTGGCTAGGATTAAGTCTGAGTTTGACGTAGATGGTAGGTACCAGACTTAAATCTAATTTTTCCTTCTCCCTCTCCTCCTGCTCAGAACCAAACCCAGGACCTTGTATATGCTAAGCAAGTACAAATTCCCAGACTTCAAGTTTCTTCTATTGTCTTTAAAAAAATGTTTTTCCTCCTCTTGTTGGTTTTCCTATGAATTCCTCTCTAAACAGTGTCTTGTCTTGGAGATATTTTAGTTTTAATTCGCCATTATTATACTGCTCTATGCAAAATGTTGCTTTATTTTTTGGTGCTCTTATTTGTCTTGAAAAACTTTAGAACACTTTTCAGTTCTTAGTCTTTTGTGAGGAGTAGGTTCTAAATTCATTCTTGAAGGGAGAGTGAAGAAGAAAAACTGGACAAACGGAATTGTTAGCTTATCTTAGATCCATCAGATCAAAGGTCCAGGGCAAAGCAACGTGCATGGTCTCTCTCTCTCTCTCTCTCTCTCTCTCTCTCTCTCTATATATATCTATATCTATATCTATATCTATATATCTATATATCTATATATCTATATATCTATACTATCTCTCTCTCTCTCTCTCTCTCTCTCTATATATATATATATATATATATATATATATATATATATATATAGTCTCCTTGATGTAATGTAGGGAGTTAGGGAGTCCTTCACAATTAAATCTGATGTTTCTTTTGAAATAGAGTCTCATTCTGTAGCCCGGGCTGGTCTTGAATTCCTGGTAATCTTTTTTTCTTGGCCCTGGAAGTGCTGGGACTATAGTGGTAGCTGAAATCTCTGCTTTTTAGTGCTGTCCCAAGTTTCTGGTTTATTTTATTTATTATTTTAAAAAATGATCTGTATAGGTGTTTTGCCTGTGTGTATGTATGTCTTTGTACTATGTGTGCCCAGAGCTGGAAGAGGCCAGAAAGGGGCATTGGATCCCCTGGAACTGGAGTTACAGACTGATATGAGCCGCCGTGTAGATGCTGGGAACTAAATGAGCATTCTCTTGAAGAGTAGCCAGTGCTCTTAAGCCCCGAGGGGTCTCTCCAGCCCGTTTCTGGTTCCCCGAGTTTCATATCCACTTAGGTAGAACAGAAAGGCAAGAAAGGTCTAGGGTTATTTTAGTGCCTTTCCTCCAAGACTGTAGATAATGCTCTGGACATATTTTGATATGGTTACTTTCCCCTGTCCATGCTCAAGATCATTTTTCAAATCTTTTCAATGAGATCTTCCCAAAAACCTGAGGGTGGTTCCTGGAAGTAAAACTCAACAAAGTATGGGTGTTCTTTAAAACAGAAGCCACAGTGGTTATTTTATTTTACATTTTTTCTATGATATATTTTATGTGCATTAGTGTTTTGCTTGCATATATATCTCTGTGAGGGTGTTGGATCCTCTGGAGCTGAAGTTACAGACAGTTTCGAGCTACCATTTAGGTGCTGGGAATTGAACCCACGTCCTCTGGAAGAACAGCCAGTACTCTTAACCGCTGAGCTATCTCTTCAGCCCTGCCACAGAGTTGTTAACTTCACTCAGTCCATCCTTGGCTTCCAGCAGCTTGTCAGACTGTTGAAGTATCTGTTTCAGGTAAACAATGGCTCTTTGTATTTGCTTGTCTCTAGGGTTTTTGTGGTGTGTGTGAGTGTCCATGCACGTTGCTTTGCCCTGGACCTTTGATCTGATGGATCTAAGATAAGCTAACAATTCCCAGTTTGTCCAGTTTTTCTTCTTCACTCTCCCTTCAAGAATGAATTAGAACCTACTCCTCACAAAAGACTAAGAACTAACTGAAAAGTGTTCTAAAGTTTTAAAAGACAAATAAGAGCACCAAAAAATAAAGCAACATTTTGCATAGAGCAGTAGATAATAATAGGGCAAAAGATAATAATCTTTTTATTTTTATTATTATTAACTCATGGTTGGAATGTTCTCAGTGATAAAGGATATAAATAAGGCCAAGCTCCAGCTCAAAATAAAGTCAGCTAGAGCCCACATGGCAGCACATAACTCAATTCCAGGGGATCCAAATGTCCCCTTATGGCCTCTTCCAGTACTAGGCACACACCTGGTATAGACAGACTTGCAGGCAAAACACCTATAGATTCTAATTCATTCTTTTTGTGGTGCTGAGGATTGAGCTTGGGGCTTCACACGTATGCTCTTTGGAAACCGAGTTTCCTCCCTAGTGCAGGAATTAGATGATTTGTTTTCTTTTATTGTTAGAACCCTGTCTTTTCATTGCTGTATTTATTGCATAGTGTAGTAGGCACAGTAGCCTTGGCATGAAAAATAAAGCTACAGACTTAGTGTGAAGTTATGTGTTTATAAATATTAAAATCAAATAGTCTGGAGAGCTGGCTCAGAAGTTAAGAGCACTTGCTGTTCTTGTAGAGGACCCAGGTTTGGTTCCCAACACCCACATTGTGGCTTTACAGCCATCTAAAACTCCAGTTCCAGGGTATCCAGCACCTTCTGGCTTCTCTGGGTATCAGGCATGCACACTTCAGACAAAATACTTCTTTGTATATATGTATGTATGTGTGTATGTGTGTATATAGTAGAAATACATAAAGAAATCTGAGAATTTAAAGAAGACACGAGTAAAGACAATAAAAACCAAAGATTTAAAAAATTTGGAAACAGTAGGCATGGCAGTGCCCAGTGATATAGCTAGTTCTAATCTGGGTTGTCTTCACCTACAGAGTTGAGTTTGAGACCAGCCTGGGGTACACGACACTATGTCTCAAACAGTGACGACAATACCACCATCACCATCACCACAGAATAAAACAAACAAAAAATCCCCTGAACAAAACCCAGACACTCTGGAAACAGTGTGCTGTATTAATTATCTGTGTGCTTGTCTTACTGTATCTTTAGTCCTTTTAAGTATTTAGTTTTGAGTATTATCTATTAGAACAACTGCCTTTTCACTCTTTAAGGAATTTTTTTTTTTTTGTGGGGTTAGTGGATTGAGCCCAGGGCTTTGCACGTGTTACACAAGCACTCTAACATTGAGCTACACCCCCAGCCCTATTACTCATTAGCTTTTATTAGTAACTCTTTTGAGTTTCCCTAAAGGGTGCACTATAGGATTTGATTTGAGTTGCACGTCCTGATTATATCTATATATTAGTAGTTATAAGTGGAAACTATAATTCTTTTATTGCATGTTTCAAATAAGGGTCTCTTTAAGTCTTACTTTCCTGTAATAGGATTCTGTAACCTAATAGGTCTTTTAATCCAAAAACCCAGAGCCAGATACTGGGGTAGATGCTGAAAGATGAGAGAGACAAAGGAACAAGCCACTGCCATGTCTTACCTCCAGGACTCCTCAGCCTGAAAAGACTTCAGTTCCTGTCTTCTCACACCTTTCTCCACCCAGCCATCACTTTCTACTTAGTGCTGGGATTAAAGGCTGTGTGTGCTTCCCAAGCAAAGGCATGAGATCTCAAGTGCCGGGATTAAAGGTGTGAGTGCCACCACTGTCTGGCCTCTATGTCTAATGTAGTGGCTTGTTCGGTTTCTGATCTTCAGGCAAATTTTATTAGGGTACACAATATATCACCACATTTCCCCCTTTTTCTCTAAAATAAAAGAAGGCTATAACTAATATAAGAAACTATATACAATAAGTATAGTAAGTATATACAATATATACAGTCAAGAATTACATTAACAATGTCCAGTCCATAATCATTTGATAGATTCAGAGAAAATACTCCATTATTTATCCTATTTTGTTGAGTCCAAAATGTTGTAGCTAATTCACGTTCTATTCTAACTTGTTTTTTTTTTTAAGGTTTTATTTAATTTTATTTTATGTGCATTGGTGTTTTGTCTGCATTCATGTCTGCATGAGAGTGTTGGATCCCCTGGAACAAGAGTTATAGACAGTTGGGAGCTGCCATGTGGGTGCTGGGAATTAAACCTGGGTCCTCTAGAAGAACAGCCAGTGCTCTTAACCAATGAGCAATCTCTCCAGCCCAATCCTAATTGTTTACCAACTGAACACTATCTTTTGATGTCTTTCAAACTTATACACTTTACACTTCTTTAGTGAGTTTCTTTCCTGAATTTGTCAACAAGGAAAACTATAATAACTATCCAATATTCAACTCCCTCAGAAACCCGAGAAGGAAATAATATTAACTGAGTAAGCAGGAAGTGCAAACAAGCGACTTCCAAAAAATGTAAGAAATGACAGAAACACCTGGCTGCCTGGACAGTCACCTGAGGTTTCTCTGCAGGCCTAGCATGTCTGACAGACTTATCTGTGAAGCAGGATATTCTGAAGGGCTGTCCTACTTTGTCTTGGAAAGATTCTTTTTAAAAAAAATTTATTTATGTATTTTTTATGTATGAGTGCTCTGCATGTACACCTGCATACCTGAAAGGGGCATCAGATACCATTATGGATGGTTGTGAGCCACCCTGCGGTTGCTGGCAATTGAACTCATGACCTCTGGAAGAACAATTAGTGCTCTTAATCACTGAGCCATCTCTCCAGCCCCAATTTGGTTTTTAAATCTGGTCAGTATGTATAAAATGTACATTGAAATTTATTGAAATTTGGCATGTTTGTAAAGAACATTCTCCAACCTTTATTCCCCCCTCCAGGGTTTCTTTGTGTAGCCTTGGTTGTGGCATCTGCTTTGTAGACCAGGTTGGCCTCGAACTCACAGAGATCCTCCTGCCTCTGCCACCCAAGTGCTGGGATTAAAGGCATGCACCACCACTGCCTGGCCAGCATTTATTCTTAACAGCTGCTTTTCCAGTGGTTGGAACTCAGTGGCATAGAGAAAATCTTTACGGAGTTTTGCCTTATTTAGTAGGAAAGCCAACAACAACAACAACAACAACAACAACAAAACAAAAAATTACAGATGAGTGTATGTGTGGCTGGAGAAATGATTTAGTGCTTAAGAGCACTTATTCCTGCTCTTGCAGAGAACCCATATTCACTTCCCAGCACTCACATGTCAGCTCACAGCTTGTAACTCCAGTTCTAGGGGTTCTGATGCCTCTTCTGACCCCCATGAGCTCCTGAATACATACACATAAAATAAATATATTTTTTGAAAATTATAGACAGGCTGGAGGGATGGCCTGGTGGTTAAGAGCACTTGTTTCTCTTGCAGAGGACCCAGGTGGTGGCTTACAACGATCTTTAACTCCAGTTCCAAGGGATCAATGCCCCTCTTCTGACCTCTTGGGCATGGCATATTTTCTAGACTTGCACAGTTAGTACCTGACAGCCTTGATGATACTTGGATAGGGACATGTCTTAGGAGATTTTTTTATTATTATTTTATTTTACTTATTTTGGTTTTTCAAGACAGGGTTTCTTTGTGTAGTTTTGGTGCCTGTCCTGGATCTTGCTCTGTAGACCAGGCTGGCCTTGAACTCACAGAGATCCACCTGGCTCTGCCTCCCAAGTGCTGGGATTAAAGGTGTGCGCCACCACTGCCCCGGGAGATTTTTTTTTTTTTTTTAGAACTTCTATGCTAGTGAGCTTTTCATTTCATTGAAAGATTTCTTTGGGTTCATGACTTCAGAGTTTTTAGTTTGTTGGGATGATGAGGGTGTAGGGCAGCAAAGCAGCTCCAGAAGCAGAGAGAAAATGCTTTTGCTTTGGGACACTTTTTTTAAAACTATTATTTATTTATTTATTTGGGACGGGAATTCTCTATGCAGCTTTGGCGTCTTGGAACTTACTTTGTAGACCAGGCTGTCCTCGAACCTCCCAAGTGCTGGAATCAAAGGCATGTACCACCACCGCCCGGGGACACTCATTTTAAAATATCCTTTTATTATATTTAGGTCTTCAACATCTGGGATGGCCTGAGCACATTCTGAGTAACTGTTCACTTTGTTAATCCTCTCTCTGCAGTTACCTTCACACAACCCAGAAATGTGCTTTGCTAATCTTCTAGGCACTTCTCAATCCAGTAATAAAGTTGACAAGTAAGATCAACTGTTCCAAATCCAGTGAGTATTGAATTTTTCAATAAAGCAAGGCACGAATCTATTGGATTGGTGAAAAGCTGATTGTCAATTGTTGTTTAAAGTGAGGGTATGGGGCTGGGCAAATGAAATCACTGTTTTTATCTAGATATGATGATTTTGAAACTAGAAACGCATGTAGATGTGAGTAATTTCCTTTTTTATGAGGGTGGTGGTTTGAGACCAGTATTGTTATATAGCTCAGGTTGGCCTAGACTGGCCGAGCTAGGATCATATTACAGTCTTGTGCTATTGTACTGGATTGGCACATCTGCTTCCTTTTTCTGGTCTATATTTCTTGAGTGGTAGTAGATCATCATGAAAATTTTGGGGAAATATGTTCAATGATGCTTTCAGCTTTTATCTTAGTTTTAGAATTATACATGAACTTTTTCAAGAAAATGAGGTGAGTTAAAGAAGACAATAAAAGTTCCAGCAACGAAAACAGTGTATTCATTATAACAGAAAGAGGTAGAAAAAGAAATGGTACTCTTCCCCTTCCCATTTGTGGGTGTGGATGTGCATGCCACAGTGCACCAGTGTAGAGGTCAGAAGAAAACTCTGCCATGTGGAGTTGGGTTTTTCCTTTTTCCTTTTATTTTTTCCACAAGACAGGGTTTCTCTTTGTAGCTTTGTCTGTCCTGGAACTTGCTTTGTAGACCAGGCTGGCCCCGAACTCATAAGATCTGCTTGCCTCCCAAGTGCTAGTATTAAAGGCATGTGCCTCCATGCTGGAACAATCTAATACTTCTTGATTCCTAATAAAAAGAAACACAGTAAGAACTTGGAAACATTGCTTTCTGAAAGTAATCCCCGCAAAAAAAGTAAGGGAGCAGATGCAGAAGTCAAGTCATATAGAGCTGGGTTTGATGGCACACGCCTTTAATCCCAGCACTTGGGAGGCACAGGAATCTCTGAGTTCGAGGTCAGCCTGGTGTACAGAGCTAGTTCCAGGACAATTAGGGGTACAAAAGAGAAACCCCACCTTGAAAAACCCAAACCAACCAAACAAGTCACAAAGCATGCTTTAAATGGTAGTTAACCACATTGTCACATCTTCATGGTAATACATCACCACCATCATTTATGGGACTGTTTCACATTGCTTAAATGCCAGATTCATTTTTAGTACTCTATATAAAGTGTCTGATAATTATTTGAAATGGAAGCTGTTAATACCTTTCAATAACACTAACCGCACACCACGAAGGCCATGATACTATAAACCGAGGAATGGAGTTCTTCCAAAGCTGCAATGGGAAAGAGTATATGCAACCAATTCCGTACACATGAATGACTTTCTATGCTATAGGAAATCCAGGCAGAAGGAATGGAGATGTGTAAATGGGATTCTTGAAGGGAAAAACGTTGACATGTTGCATGCATTTAATGTTCAGTCCTTCTGTTGCCTCACAGTCTTCTGATGCACTGTTATAGCATCTATAATGTTGTCTCTAAGTGACTGCATGGTGAGGCTGCTGTGTTTGTAGGAGTTTTCATTTGGTGAATTAAGTTCAGGAATGATCTCATCAAAAGCCATTTTAGTGGGGTGGTGGTGGCTCACACCTTTAATTCTAGCACTGGAGAGGCAGAGGCAGAGGCAGAGGCAGATATATCTCTATGAGTTCGAGGCCAGCCTAGTCTACAGAGCGAGGTCCAGGATAACCAGGGCTATACAGTGAAACCCTGTCTCAAACAAACAAACAAAACAAAAATAAAAGCCATTTTAGCCAGTGTACTGGCAAGAGTAAAATACAAAAAGTTAAGTTAGCTTGAGGTAGACTAGGTTTGAAGGGGCTCCCGTATGTCACTTTGTAACCTTCACTGGTTTGAAACTCACTGTTTAGATCAGATTAGTCTCCTACCCAGAGATCCACCTGCCTCTGTCTCTCAAGTGCTGGAATTGAAGATGTTTGATCCCTTGCAGTTGGAAAGGTTGCAAGTTGCCTTACATGGATGCTGGGAACTAAGTCATTTCTCCAGCCCCATATCCTGTTGTTTTTTAATCAGTTCTAACTCTTTATCAAGAGGTTTGGGCTTCTCTTTCATTATTGATGGCTGTCTAGATGGACCTATGACTCCTGACTACATTTCCTCCCCCCATGATTTATTTTTATCTGTGTGTGTGTGTGTGTGTGTGTGTGTGTGTGTGTGTGTGTGTGTGTATAAAAGAATGCAGATGCCCTCAGGACAGAAGGGGTTGCCAGATCCCCTGGAACTGAAAATACAAGCAGGTGTGAGCCACTTGCAGTGGCTGCTAGAAACTGAATTCTTGAGTCCTCTGCAAAATTAGTACAGGCACACACTTAAATCACTGACCCATATCTCCAGCCCCAACTATATTCTTATAAGCCGAGAGCAGGCTGGCCTTCTTCTGGTTGGACACTTTGATGCTGTGCTTGATTATAAGCCTTTGAAGGTGGTCATGTGGTTATAGTATGAAATAGGACAAGCACTGATCCAGATCTCTGAAGAATCTTCTTGAGCATCTAGTTTTAAAGCCACAATCCTATCACTTTAATTTTGTTTTGATCATGGTGTGTTTGCCTAATTTATAGCAAGCAGAAGAAAGGCAGGTTTTGTTTTATGTGAACATTGATATTTTAAATGTTATATACAGCTTGTGGTGAAGAGGTGATAATAAGATTACCTTTTTAGGGGCTGTAGAGATGGCTCTGTGGTTAAGAGCACTGGCTACTCTTCCAGAGGTCCTGAGTTCACTTCCCAGCACTCACATGGCAGCTCACAATCTGATGCCCTCTTCTGGTCTGCCAGCATACATGCAGACAAAGCACCTATATACATAAGAAAAAAAGAACACCCTTTTAGCTAAGCAGCGGTTTTGCATGCCTTTCATCCCAGTACTCAGGAGATAAGCCTGTAGACCCTCACCACTAGTGCTGACTCTGCTTTCGCTGGCTGTTGGGGTTTGCTGCTTGAGAAGCTATGACAGCCCCACAAGTCTCAGCAGTGGACATTACTTTCTACTGCACCTTTCTGAAGCTGGCTGCTGCTTATTATTGGTGGCTTCTGGAACTGCCAAGTCTGCTATGGATATTGTTTTCCCAGGATGGGAAAACCTACTCTTCATATCCTTAGACCTAAAGCCTATATATTCTAAACCTACATTTTTTTGACTAAATCTATGACCTATTTAAACCTACACTCTATAGGACTACTTTATCTATAGGTCTACTTTATAAACCTTACCTAAGTCTTACTTACATTCTATAGGACTACCTTAGCAGATATTTATAGGAGTACCTTAGCAAATATCATGGCCATTTTTTACTAATTACAGGCTTATTACTACATGTCTTAAGGAAATTCTATAAATCTATTAGATATCTAACTTAGCAAACATCTAAAGATTTCTTAATACCTAGAAGAGATTTAACATCTTTTAACAAGACAGAATAATTTTCTATTTCTTACTCTTAATTATTATCACTAGAACTAATTAGACTCTTAACAAGACAGGAAGTATGTAAATTATTTTTGAAGTTCAGAGATTATAGTCAGCTTTGATATTCTGAAAGTTCTTGAAAATTTGAAACAAGAGTCTATTTGGCAATGGTTCTTTTAATGCTTGGATTTAGTGAGTACTGTTAGTATAGAGTTGCAACATTTGTTGCTAGAGAACTGTAACATTTTTGGAACAAACGCTACTCCCCAAAGTCACCTTTCTTTCGTGCTGTGCTGCGCTGCGCTGCGCTGCTGAGCTCTCTCAGCCGTTCTGGAACCCAGCAGAAATTGCTCAGCTGCAGACAGTTTCTAACTAGAGGCTGTCTCTTTACCCAAATTCAGAACAGCTTCCTTGTGCCATAATTCAGACAAACGTTTCTGTTACAGCAGAACTTTCAGTTTGTTCTAAGGAAAACCCCCCTTCAGGCTGAGGGTGAAATTCCTGTCAAACTTGCATTGATACTACATTTCCCAGAAAGCCTCTCGGTTATGCTAGCAAACTTTCCGGTTCCGGTTCCCTTTACGGGTTTCGTTTTTTGTAACAGATTTTTTTTTTCTTAAGCTTGCTTTAGGATGCCTGTGCCATTTTTTTTTAACAGATATATCTCTCTAATTAGATCTTTCACCTGACCCAGTTCTGTTTGTCTCCACACTCAGGCTGCGGTTTATTGTCTGAGGCAAAACCCTTAGGACTTCACCAGGTTGGTGAGGCAAACCGAAAGCATTTGTTTCCGAAAGGTCCTTTCTCTGATAGAAAAGAAAGCTGCTCTCTTAGATAGCTCCCTGTCCTGTCCTGGCTCGGCTCCTTCCCCAGATAGTGTCTCTGATGCAAAGCTCAGCTGCTAATGCAGCCACAGTTTGACTTCCCTGCCTCATCAGGCCCTTGCTTTGGGATTTTCCCATCCAGGTGAAACTATTTTTTTCCTTACAGAAAAAGAAACTGAGAAAGTTCGTTCTGAAAGGCCTTTTAGAGAGAGGTTAAGTTTTTCCCAAAAGAGAGAAAGATTACCACGCTTTCCCAAAACTTCCGTTCTCTACACTTTTTGGCTTCACGGCCAGGAGGAAACTAATTCTGAGGGTAAAATGTTGCACTGCTGATGGAGCAGAGGATTTTTCTTCCATCCGTACCTGCTGCAGGGGAAATGTCTTTCCTCTGCTGCCTTTTTTTTTTTTTTTTTTTTTAAGCATTTTAGCTGTCCCCAGGCCAAAAGCTTCCATAGGAATTCCCTTTCTACCCGATAAGCTCAAAGAAGAGCTTTTCTCTGCCCATAAAGCTCAAGAAGATAGATTCCCCCCACCCCCCAGTTTGCGTTCATAGCCCCCAAATTAGGCTTATCTTATCCTACTTTACCCTAAGCTTTTTCTTTTCTATATTCCTAACTCTATAAATTTCTTCTGCACTATATTACCCTTTCTACCTTCCTTAAATTTTTTTTTTTGGTTTTTCGAGTTTTTTTTGGTTTTTCGAGACAGTGTTTCTCTGTGTACCTTTGCGCCTTTCCTGGAACTCGCTCTGTAGACCAGGCTGGCCTCGAACTCACAGAGATCCACCTGGCTCTGCCTCCCAAGTGCTGGGATTAAAGGCGTGCGCCACCACCGCCCGGCTGCTTAATTTTTATAGATAGATAAGAGAGAGGAGAGAGAGAGATCTATAAATAGAGAAATCTAATGCTGCAGCCTTGAGGTATTTCCTTCACCGCCTAACCTATACACCTGAGAATAGAATACCAATGCCTTAACTTTTCAATTCCTTATTGGCATGCCTACACTCACAGTGCCCCCTTCAGTCCTTTCTCCAATTTCTAGGGTTATGTTTTTTTTTTCTTTGTCTCTGTTCAGGCACCATCTGTGGGGGACCAGCCCCCACCATTTTTTTACCCCAGGGACTCTTGAGGAATGAGGGATAAGAGACTTAGTTAGAAATAGAGAGGGAAAAAAACACAGGATAGACTCGGGTGGGCCTGGATCCTTATCCACCGGCCCAGAACTTTATTCCAAAGGTCAGTTTATAACAATGCCAAGGGGTGGAGCAAAAGACCTCCCCCTTGCTAGTTACAGTCAAGTGTAGACCCTTACAAACACCTGGTACCCAGGCCCGTGGTCCAATCAACCTCTTAGGCAGTCCTGCTGGGTACAGCCACTAGGAAACCTAGTGGGCTACAGCTGTAGCTGAGTTAGTGTGCCTATCTAAAACACCTGATAGTATAATAAAGAACTGAATGGCCAATAGCAAGGTAGGAGAAAGGATATGCAGGGCTGGGGCAGGCAGAGAGAATATATAGAAGGAGAAATCTGGGACAGAAAAATGAAGATGCCAGCGAAGGAGGAGGACTCAAGGGGCCAGCCACCCAGCTACACAGCAAGCCACGGAGTAAGAAACAAAGAAAGGTATACAGGAACAGAAAAGGAAAAGCCCAGAGGCAAAAGGTAGACGGGATAATTTAATGTTAAGAAAAGCTGGCTAAAAACAAGCCAAGCTAAGGCGGGGCATTTATGAGTAAGAATAAGTCTCCATGAGTAATTTATTTGGGAGCTGCTGAGTGGCGGGCCCCCTAAAAGAGCAAAACCAAACAACAACACTGCTTGTACACCTTTATTCTAGAAGAGGGCACCAGATCCCATTATAAACAGTTGTTTTTTTTTTTTTTTTTAAAGATTTATTTATTATGTATACAATGTTTTGTCTGCGCACATATCCCTGCAAGCCAGAAGAGGGCACCAGATCTCATTACAGATGGTTGTAAGCCACCATGTGGTTGCTGGGAATTGAACTCAGGACCTTTGGAAGAACAGGCAGTGCTCTTAACCTCTGAGCCATCTCTCCAGCCCCATTATAAACAGTTGTGAGCCACCATGTGGTTGCTGAGAATTGAACTCAGGACCTCTGGAAGAGCAGCCAGTGCTCTTAACCACTGAGACATCTCTGTGGTTAAGCCCACATGTTTATTTCTTTATGTAAATTTTCATGCTAGTTTTCTTCTTAAATTTTGATTGTGGATTTTTTTGGGAATGTATGCACAGTTTTGTTTCTTAGTTATTTAAAAATTAAAAATTTTAGTGTTTAAACTCAAAATGCTTTGCAATCTAGCTTTAGGAATTTATTTATTTTTGAGATACGTTTTCCTGTATCCCAGGCTGGTCTTAAACTCACCACGTAGCCAAGAATGATCTTGAACTTCTGGTCTTGCTTCTAGCTTCTGAGTGTACTACCATATCCAGTTTTATGGTCTTCTGTGCATGCTAGGCAAGCGGTCCACCAACTAAGCTATATCCTTAGCCTCTGAGATATTTTTAATCATCATGAAAGGGATTCCCTATATCTTCTAATTCTCCCTTTCCCCATCTCCTAGCAGTCGGTAATTTACTTCTGTCTCTGGACTTGCCCATTTGGATGTATAAATAGAGAAATTCAGTGTGAACAATGTGTTGTGTTGTGTCTGCCTTCTTCAGCATTGCCACTTGTAATGGTCGTCCTTGTTTAACAGACATTAGTATTTCATTCTGTTTATTGGAGTGTAGTAGTCCATGGATGATACCACATTTTATTTATCCATTTATCTGTTGATGTATATTTGGGTACTTTCTATTTTTTTTAAATTATGAGTCATGTTACTATGAACAGTCACTTACATTTTTTTTGAAGGATTAGCATGTGGTTTCATTTCTCTTGGGTGTATTTCTGGAAGTAGGATTTCTGACTCATTTTGTTACCCTGTGCTTAATTTTTTTTCAGTGCTTCGTAACAAACCCAGGGCCTTGTATGTGGCAGGCCAGTTTTTTCTACAGTGCCTGTACCATTTTGCATTCCTTTTCGTTTTTTGGGATGAGATCTCATAGCCCAGACTGGCCTTGAACTCCTTATTTAACAGGGAGTTCCTTGAGCTCCTGATCCTCCTGCCTACACCTCTCCAGTGCTGGGATCACTTTGCCCAATTTGTGTTGTGCTCAGGATCCAAACCAGAGCCTCATACTTGCTAGGCAAGCACTTTACCAACTGAGCTACATCCCCAGTCCTATTTACAGGCAGTGTAGATGGACTCTAATTTTCTGTAGCCTTGCCAGAAATGTTTTTGTTTTAAAAATTATTTTATCCATTTTATTGAGTATCAAATGGTTTGTTTCTTTTTTGTTTTTGTTTGGTTTCTTTTTTGGTTTATTGTTTTTTTCAAGACAGGGTTTCTGTATGTAGCTCTGGCTGTCCTTGTACTCACAGAGATTTGCCTGTCTCTGCCTCCAAAGTGCTGGGATTTAAAGGCATGCGCCACCACTGCCTGGTTTCGAATGGTTTCTTTCTTTCTTTCTTTCTTTCTTTCTTTCTTTCTTTCTTTCTTTCTTTCTCTCTCTCTCTCTCTCTCTCTCTCTCTCTCTCTCTCTCTCTCTCTTCTCCCCTTCCTTCCTTCCTTCCTTCCTTCCTTCCTTCCTTCCTTCCTTCCTTCCTTCCTTCCTTTCTTTCGATTTATTTATTATGTATACAGTGTTCTGCCTACATGCATGCTTGCAGGTCAGAAGAGGTCAGCAGATCTCATTACGGATGGTTGTGAGCCACCATGTGGTTGCTGGGAATTGAACTCAGGACCTCTGGAAGAATAGCCAGTGAGTGCTCTTAACCACCGAGCCATCTCTCTAGCCCCAAATGGTTTCTTATGTGGTTTTGATTTGCATTTACATTTGTACATTTTCTTTGGAGAACTTTATATTAAAGTTATTTGCCAGTTTTTCAAATAAAAATTTTAAAGATTTGCTTACGTGTGTGTGTGTGTGTGTGTGTGTGTGTGTGCGCGTGTGTGTGTGTGTGTGTGTGTGAGAGAGAGAGAGAGAGAGAGAGAGAGAGAGAATATATATATATGCCACATGTGTGTCAGTACCCTAAGAAACCAGCTGCCTGATGTGGGTGCTTGGAGCTGAAATGGGATCCTCTGGAAGGACAGCAGGTACTCTTAACCCTGAGCCATCTCCTTAGTCTCTCAATCTATTTTTATACTTACTTACTTGTTTATTCACTTATTTATGTGTGTGTACCAGAGAGCACACGTAGAGGTCAGAGGACAACTTTTAGGAGCCTCAGGCTTGGTGGCAAACACCTTTACCTGCTCATCTATCTTTCTGTCCCAGAAGGGGGTTTTAAAAAGATATTTGGGTCTGGAGAGATGGTTCAGTGGTTTTGAGCATTGATGGCTTGTAGAGGACCTGGGTTTCATTCCCTCACATGGTCACAACCATATGCAGCTCCAGTTCCAGGGGATCCAATGCCCTCTTCTGGCCTCTGGGGGCCCCGGGCACACGTGTGCACAGACATATGTACAGGAAAAAATACCCATCCACATAGAATACTAAAGTAATAATAATATAAAAATATATTCATTTAGTGAGCACACTTGCATGAGTACTCCCCCTCCTCCCTCCTGCTCCTCCCCCCCATGTGTGTGTCCTCATGGGTGTCCCATAGTATGTATGGAGTTTAGAGGACACTTTTTGAACATTGGCTCTCTTCTTCACTCATGTGGGTTCTCCTTTGCCCCAGGTCCCTTTATCTATTGAACCATTCTGCTTGCTTCTTTCCTATTTACTCTTATGGAGTTGTTTGAGAAGCAGCGAGGTTAGCTTTACTTTAGAGGTCAGGTAGAATTTGTCAGTAAGTCTTTCTGGCCATGCCTAGGCTTTTGTTTGTTGGAGACTATTACTGCTTCAATCTCACTTGCTCTTTAAATTGTGTTTTCTTGATTTAATTTTGGTAGCCATATGTGTCTAGGAATCTATTCATTACTTCTAGGTTTCCCATCTATTTGGAATGTAAATTTTCAAAATATTTCTTAAGCCTCCTCTGAATTTAATTTCTAATTTCAGTCTTTTGTTTACTTTGTCTATGGGTTTGTTGATTTTTATCTTTCTACGGAATCATTTCTGGTGGTTTTTTGTGTTTATGTTTATGTGCAGTTTGTCTGCATATATGTTTGTGTACCACATATATGCCTGATGTCTGGGGGAGGCCAGAAGAAGATGGAGGATCCCTTGGAACTGGAGGAACTTGAACCTGGGTCCTCTGGAAGAACAGCCAATCATTTACCACCGAGCCATTTCTCCAGCCTCAACTTTTTTTTTCATTTTTTTTATTAATTAAATTTATTCATTTATTTTACATCTCAACTCCATTTTCCCCTCCCTCCTCCTATTTTCTCCCCCACCTCCCTTCTGTCCCCCCCTCAATCTACTCCTGTTTCTGTTGGGTTTCAACAAAGCATGGCATATCAAGTTGAGGTAGGACTAAGCTCCTCCCCTTGTATTAAGGCTGGACAAGGCAACCCAGTATGAGGAGTAGGGTCCCAAGAGCCAGCCAAAGCTTATGAAACTGGTCCCACTGCTAGGAGTCCCACAAGCAGACCACGCTACACAACTGTCACACATATGTAGAGGGCCTAGGTTGGTTCCATACAGGCTCCAGACTCTGTGGGCTCCTTTGAGCCCAGGTTAGTTGTTTCTGTGGGTTCCCTTGTGATTTCCTTGACACACACACACACACACCCCACCACCCCACCCCATCCCACCCCACCCCTGGTTCATATAATCTTTCCTCCCTTTCTTCAGCAGGATTTCCCTAGCTCTGCCGAATGCTTGGCTGATTTGGTCTCTGCATCTATTTCTGTCAGTTACTGTATGAAGCATCTCTTATGACTATTGGGCTAGGCACCAGTTTCTGAATATAGCAGAATATTGTTAGGCATCATTATGTTGAATTATTTTCTTACCCCATCTGGGTCCTGGAACTTCTCTGGCAATGTCAGGGGTGGGCTCACTCTCATGGTATGGGTCTAAGCCTGGACCAGTCATTGGTTGGCCACTCCCACAGTCTTGGTACCACCCTTAGCCAACTACCTCCCCCTTCCCATACGCAGGACAGATTATACATCAAAGGTTGAGTTCCAGCCTCAACTTTTTATTATTATTTTTTTCATTAATTATTATTTTTTGGTTTTTCGAGACAGTTTCTCTGTGTAGCTTTAGTGCCTGCCTATCCTAGAACTTGCTCTGTAGACCAGACTGGCCTAGAACTCAGAGATCAGTCTGCCTCTGCCTCCCAAGTGCTGGGATTAAAGGTGTGCACCGCCACTGCCGGCTCATTAATTTTTTTTTTTATCGAGTCTCAGTATCTCAGGCTTGCCTCATACTTGCTATGTAGCTAAGGATGATCTTAAATTTCTGGTGCTCTTGCCTCTAGCGCCAGAGGAATGGGATTATAAGCACATGTTACCATTCCTAGTTTATCTGTTTCTGGGGATCAAAGCTATGAATTTGTGCATGCTAGTCAAGTATTCTACAAGCTGAGTACATCCCCTTCCCCAAAATCCTTGTTTTATGATTCTTTGTATTAGTTTATTAATCTCCATTTCATTAATTTCTCTTTTTAAAAAGGATATTTACTTATTTACAGTTTTTATTTTATGTTTATGAGTATTTGCCTGGATGTATGTATGTATATGCATCACATACTTGCATGGTGCTTACAGAAGCCAGGAGAGGGCATTAGATTTCCCGAAACTGGAGTTACTGGTGTTTATGATGTGAATACTGGGAATTTTATCCAGGTGCTCTGTAAGAACAGCCAGTGCCCTTAAAGACTGAATTGTTCTTCCAACCCTCTTTTAATGTGTGTGTGTGTGTGTGTGTGTGTGTGTGTGTGTGTGTGTGTGTGTGTATGTATATGCACATGAGTGTGGGATTTAGAGGCAGTTTGCTGTCTAATGTGGGTGTTGAGACCTGAACTTCGGTCCTCTGAAATAGCAGTGTGAGCCATTTATTTATTTCTTCAGCCCCTTCAATTCATTAATTTCTGCTTTAGTCTTTCTCTTTTCTTGATGGTATTTTTTTGACACAATTGTTTTGAAGTTTGATGAAGTCAGGATTTCTTTTCTGTCTTGCTTTTAAGTTTATAAAATCTTCCTTTAAAAAGATTTGTGTATTGTGAATGTCTATTATTTGTCTTTGATGTTCATGTCTGTGTGCACAGAGAGGCCAGAAAAGGTTATTGATATCCTTTTCTATTCCTTTGAGGCAGGACTTCTCTGAACCCGGAGCTTGTGTTTTCTAGGCTGGATGTTACCAGACCTCATCGAGCTTTCTGTTGCTGGCTCCCTTGGGGCTGCAGTTGCTTGTTAACATGGGTGCTGGGATATGGACTCTGGTCCTCATGATTGCACAAGTGCTTTTCATTGCTGAATCATCTCTCCAGCCTTGAAATTCTTCATTTTTTTAAAAGAAAAGATTAAATGTTTAACTTCTACCTTTAAGCTTTGAACTCCTTATCAGTTTATTTCTATCATTTGTTTGTTTGTTTTGTGTAGCTCTGGCTGTGTTCATCAGGCTGGCCCTGAACTCACAACAATCTGCCTACCTCTGTCTCTGGAGTGCTGGGATTAAAGGTGTTTGCCACCATGTAAGGGAACACTATTCAGTCATTAAACAGCTTAACAGTTTATGCTGTAAATGATTAGTTATTGGTTGCTTAAATGTCTTCATTCTTTTAAGTCTTGTTCTGTAATTTTTTTCATCTTAGCATCAGTGTATTATACAACTACTCTATACCAAGCAGAAGGTAGACTAATTAAAAACTGAGACAGTCAAGGCAGTAAGGAAATAGACTTGATAAGTTACTGATTTTCTTGTGTAAAGGCAGAAAAATGTTACGTATTTTGCACGTTGGTCTGTTTAAGCTTTCTTGAAAAGGTGATCCACCAGTGTTTTGGTTTCAGAGGCCTTTACAGATATAGCCTATGAATAAGAAAATAGTTACTAAAGTTAGTAATGATAATGAGAAGATATTTACAAGGGCCAGCTAGACATTGTGAAATATAGGTAGATGAATTTTTGTTTTTGTTTTTTTAACATTTATTTATTTATTATGTATACAGTGTTCTGTCTGTATGTATGCCTGCATGCCAGAAGAGGGCACCAGATCTCATTGCAGATGGTTGTCAGCCACCATGTGGATACTGGGAATTGAACTCAGAACCTTTGGAAGAGCAGCCAGTGCTCTTAACCGCTGAGCCATCTCTCCAGCCTGTTTGTTTTTCTAGATAGGATTTCTCAGTGTAGTTCTGGCTATCCTGGAACTTATATTGTAGTCCAGGCTAGCCTCAAACTCAAGAGATCCGCCTGCCCCTGCTTTCTGAGTGCTAGGATCAAAGGTGTGCACTCTGCCTAGCAAAAGGTGCATAAAATTTAAACATGAAAATCTTTTTGCCTTTTATTACCTCAGTTTTTCTTTTAAAAGTCATTTGAGGTTGTAAGTTTGCTTTTTCTTAAAAAAAAAAAGTGATTGGTTTTTGTTCTTTGTTATTTTTGGAAGTGCTGGGAATTAAACTTTTGAGGCCTTGTGCATGCAAGGTAAATATTTTTGATGTTGATCTCCATTCCCAGTGCCTTATGATAGGCTTTATTTTGTGTTAAATTATTTTAAAATGTAACTTATACTAAACATATATTAAGCACATTGAAAGATTTTGGTATTTTGGAAATGTTTAGTGAATAGTATGAGCATTTTTCCTTAAGTGATATTTATTAGCCTGTCCATGGTTGTATGGGTAGATTGTGTTATTTTGTTTGTTTGTTTATTTTCTTTTTTTAAAAGATTTATTTATTTATTATGTATGCAGTGTTCTGCCTGCATGTGTCCTTGCAGGCCAGAAGAGGGCGCCAGATCTCATTACAGATGGTTGTGAGCCACCATGTGGTTGCTGGGGATTGAACTCAGGACCTCTGGAAGAACAGTCACTGCTCTTAACCTCTGATCCACCTCTCCAGCCCCTGTTTGTTTATTTTCAAGATAGGGTTTCTCTGTGTTGCCTTGGCTGTCCTAGAACTCACTTTGTAGACCAGGCTGGCCTAGTATTCACTCTGTAGACCAGGCTGGCCTAGAACTCACAGAGATCCACCTGTCTCTGCCTCCCGAGTGCTGGGATTAAAGGCATGTGCCACCACTGCCTGGCTGTTATTCATAATTTTATATCCTCAGCAAAATAAAATTCGTTACCTTAATTTTTTGACTTTGAGCATGTATATCTCATAAGACTATAGGATAAGCTTCACTGTTAGAAGTTTATGTTTATTATAAGGATGTTGTTAAATTTTTGTTTTGATAGTGAAAGCAAGTTGAATACATTGGTGCAGAAGCTTCATGACTTCCTAGCACATTCATCAGAAGAATCTGAGGAAACGTGTTCTTCTCCACGACTTGTAATGAACCAAAGCACAGGTAAGTCAAAAAGGACTTTGCTATATCTAGTCCTTTTTCAATTATTTCTATTCATGTATTTTAAATAGTTCTTTATATTTTTATTTATGTCTATGATGTATGTGAGGCTGCATGAGTTTGTTTTTGTGCACCAAATGTATGCAGGTGTCTACAGAGGACTGGATTCCTCTGTAATATAATTCCAGATTCTCTGGAACTGGAGTTATAGGTGGTTGGGAGCCACTTGATGAGGGTACTAGGAACCGATTCGGAGTCCTCTGCAAGAGCAGTAAGCGTTCTTAATTTCTGAGTCACCCCTCCAGCCTGACATTTATTTATTTTTGTGTGGAGTAGCTACTTAATTTGTATAAAAATTGACTAGCAAATTTGTAGAAGTCCTTATTGGATATATTTGCTAGCATCTGCTGTAAGATTTTAATTTTAGAAGGAAAAGTGTGAATTTGTAAACTGAAGATGCTTAGAGTGTTTTATATATAATGGAAGTTGCTGGTGGAGGTGGTCATGAGTAGATAAGTATTAGGAGAGAGATGAGCTGTGTAGGTTTCAGGCAGTGGAACTCAGGGCGTTAAGCATGCTAGGCAAGTGCTCTGTATAACTGTATCCCTAATGAAGTATAGGAATATTTTATTATAATGGTTACTTGTGTATGAGAATTTAAATCATTGTGCTGTTAATATCACTCAGTGAAGTTTGGAATGGTGTTCCACACCTAAAATTTCAGTACTCAGTAGGCAAGTAGGCTTCAAGGCCAGTATGGATTACACAGTAAGTTTCAGTCCAGCCTGGTTACAGTCAGACTCACATTTTTTTATTGTTTCTAAAACAACAACAACAACAACAAAACACCAAAATGGATTTGGTGAATTTATTTTTATAAAATAAGTTGACATTTGTTCTCTTTACTCCTTTTAAGAATTTTTTTTTCCCGAGACTGGATTTCTCTGTGTAGCTCTGGCTGTTCTGGAACTCACTCTGTAGACCAGACTGGCCTCAAACTCATAGAGATCCACCTGCCTCTGCCTCCTGAGTGCTGGGATTAAAGGCGTGTGCCACCACCACCTGGCTAAGAATTTTCTTCTTTTTTGTTTTTTTGTTTTTCAAGACAGAGTTTCTCTGTGTAGCTTTGGAGCCTATCCTGGAACTCGATCTGTAGAAGACCAGGCTGGCCTTAAATTCACGGAGATCTGCTAAGAAATGTTTTTGAGATAGGATATTGCTATATATCCGGGGCTGTCTTTAAACTTGTGGTCATCCTGCCTAAGCCTCTTGAATGCTGAGATTACCATACTAAACTACTTTAAAAATAGCCTATATCCAAGGGGTTGGGGATTTAGCTCAGTGGTAGAGAGTGCTGGCAAGCGCAAGGCCCTGGGTTCGGTCCTCAGCTCCGGAAAAAAAAAATAAGGGAAAAAAATAGCCTATATCCAGGGCTGGAGGGATGGCTCAGCAGTTGGGAGCATTGACTGCTCTTGGAAAGGACCCAGGTTCAATTCCCAGCACCCACATGACAGTTCACCACTGCCTATAACTCTAGCTCCAGGGGTTCTGACACCCTCACACAGATATAGATGCAGGCAAAATACCATTTGCACATAAAACTCAAAAAAAATAACCTATATCCTATCATGATTACTGGCTTAGGTAAAATTACTTATAGCAAGCACAACACAAAAGCTCATTCATGTATATACATATGTACAACATAGAAAATAACATAAGATCATAGTGAAAAGGTCAACTATATGTGCAGTTAAGAGTATTATAAGTCACTGACTAAGCATTTTCTAAAAACTGAGACTGTCAACCCACAGATTTAAGAGGTTCTGATAGGATTCAGAGAAACACAGGAATTCCTACACTAGGGCCAGCCAGATTGCTGAATGAATAAAAGCTATTGCTGGGAAAGTTTGATAGCCTAAGTGTGACCCCTGGAACTCACATGACATTGGAGGGAGAAAAGCAGTTCCACAGAGTTGCCTTCTGACCTTCATGTATATCTATTCCATGGCATATGTATCCACATCCCCACTCCACAGACAAATTTTTTAAAAAGGGAAACTGTAGCTAGTCTTTATCAGACTATTTTTAAGCACATCTTTCCCGGTTTTTCGAGACAGGGGTTCTCTGTGTAGCCCTGGCTGTCCTGGAACTCGCTTTGTAGACTAGGCTGACCTCAAACTCACAGAGATCTCCTTGCCTCTGCCTCAAGAAAAGGCATGTGCAACTGCTGCCACGGTGGGGGGGCGGGGGCTTATATGTTTTTATGAGACAGGGTCTCATTGCGCAACTCTGAATTCTGGCTGGTCTGGTGCTTGCTATGTAGACTAGGCTGACTTTGAACTCATATTTGCCTCTTGAGCTTTGAGACTAAAGGCATGGGCCATCAGCCCACAAACAAACTTTTTTTTTTTTTTTTTTTGGTTTTTCGAGACAGGGTTTCTCTGTGTAGCTTTGCGCCTTTCCTGGATCTCGCTCTGTAGACCAGGCTGGCCTTGAACTCACAGAGATCCGCCTGCCTCTGCCTCCCGAGTGCTGGGATTAAAGGCGTGCGCCACCACCACCCGGCAAACATTTTTAAAGAGCAAAATTCTCAGAAGAAATCTCGTAATGTTTCCAGAAGAAAAACGTTACTTCCAAAGGACCAGCAGTAATACTATAGTCCTCTTCCCAGATGACTGTGGCTTGTGTGTCAAGTTGACCAAAAAAAAAAAAAAAAAAAAAAAAAATCATCTAACTAGGAGAATCTGCTTCTGTGAATTTTGTCACAAGGCAAGTGGTTTCGTTTGTCCCTTTATTAATGATGTTGGATTATTTGGTTGTATTGGTTCTATTTGTGCTTGGTTGATTACTATAAAGTTAGGATTTAGTCTTTTATAACTAATAATGAGATAAGGTAAATTTTGAGATGATTCTGTCATCAGATTTTAACTTAATGTGTTCTCTATTCCAAATGGTCATGTTAGGTGGCTCAGACAACCCATATTTGTCATCTCACAGCTATTGTAGGTCCGAAATCTGGTGGACTTTGCTTAGCTTTCCTTGGGCTATCACAAGGCAAAGTCAGGGTGTCAGTAGCACATACGGTAGCTCCATGGAAGACTCCGTTCCCAGATTCCTTTAAGGTTTTGGCAGAATTCAGTTCCCTGTGGACATAAAAATGAGACTCTATTTTCCCTTCTTGGTGGCCAGGCTCTGTACTGTAAGCTCCTTTCACCTGTCTGCACGGCCTGTCACGTAACCCCTTCTGTTGGTGTCTTTGTCAGGCCTTGAATCTTTCTCCCTCTTTTGTGTGTTGATTCTCTTGCTCTTTGCTAACAGGTAGATTCTTAAAAGACAGGCTCATGCCATGTAACCCTAGCTGGCCTGGAACCTGCTGTGTAGACCAGACTGTCCTAGAACTCAGGCTGGGTGCTACCATGACCACCTGGTCTGAAATTTTCGGTTTCTAAGGTCTCTCGTGATGATGATTATTATTATTCCTGTCAATCTCTCATGTTCAAGGTTAACTGTACCAACTTACAAACACAGCCGTGGCAGTGACGCCTAATTACAGATTCAGGGAACTGAGGTTGTGGAATCTTGTTGGCCATTCCTACAAAGTCTGTGTATCACAAGGTCTGTTCGTTGCCTGATAATTTATTGCTGCATTGTTAGTTACAGTATTACTAAGGGAGGGCTTTATGATTTATCATCTATGCATTTACTATACATACTAATTCTCTATTTCCTATGAATATTGTTACTGTCATTTATTTTAAAAACTTTTATTACGTTTATTTAGTTTTTGTATATGTACGTGCATGAGTGTGCATACACTTTCGTGCCACAGCATACCTGTCGAGGTCAGAGAACAACCTTCTCCTCCTAGTATGTGGAACCTCAGGGATTGAACTTAGGTTGTCAGGCTTGGCAGCAAATGCCTTTGCCCATTGAGCTATGTTACCAATCCTTGTTTTTTTTCCTTCTTTTGACACTTGAATTGTACAAATTTCATGCTATCTGGATGCTTCCATTGACTTTGTTTGTTTGTTTTAAAACAAGTACTGATCATTTCTTGGATGTGTGGATGCGTCTTTGTTTTTTTGTCTCCATAAGCTGTTCAAGGCTAACAACAAGCATCAGTGTGCCTGTTGTGTTCATTGTCACCAGGAAGGCCTTGCTGGCTTCTACAGGGAAAGCTAGTATATGTGTGTTAAATGTTTATGAGTTGACGGCAGCACTTGTAATTTGACACCACACTTCCCCAGTCTTCTCCTTTTTGTATTTAGAGCTTTTTTTGTCTAACAGAAAGAAATTGGGCTCCTCTCATCTTCAATTTTAACAGTCACTTACCTAATCTTCTTTGTACTCCTACAGTTTCATTATAGTTGCTAATCACAGAAAAGAAATGTAATCAACGTTTAGTATTTGTTTGAAATTACCCATCCATCCAGTTTTATTTTTAGATAAGGGCTCTCTAGATAGTCCTTGTTGTCGAATGAACTTACTGTGTAGACCAGGCTGGCCTTGAACTAAGATCTTCTGCCTCTACATAAGGAGTGCTAGGATTAAAGGCATGTACCACCACTCTAGATTTTTATTGAGACAAGTTCTCCCCTAGCCCAGGCTGGTTTTGAATTAGTAAGCAGTCTTCTACTTCATTTTCCTAAAATGCTGGGATTATAGTCATGAACTACCATGCTGAACTCTTTATTCATTTAATTGATATATTTGGAGACAGGCAGGGTCTCTAATTACAGCCCAGCTAATTCCTTATTTTTAGAATGAAGTTTTTTGCCAGAGTCCTGTGTTCATTAGATGCTTGAGTTGGGCACATTAAGAGTCTACTTCTCATGCCAGGAGGTGGCGGCGCATGCTTTCAATCTCAGCACTCAGGAGGCAGAGGCAGGCAGATGTTTGTGAGTTCAAGGCCAGCCTGGTCTACAGAGCGAGTTCCAGGAAAGGCGCAAAGCTACAGAGAAACCCTGTCTCGAAAAAAACAAAAACAAAAACAAAACAAAACAAAGATGTTGGGGGGGGGGGGCAAAAATAGTCTACTTCTCCTAGTGGCAGAGTGTGGCTTTAGTTGAATGAATCATATTGTGCACAAATATACAATACTATATGTACTGTGGGCAGCACAAATAAGGAGTTAGATAAGTAGTGGCAATAATGGAAGGAGAGTCAAAGCCTAGAAGGAGGAAATGACACTGGCCAAAATACCCATTTGTTAAAGCCTCTTTGCCTCAGGAAAGGCCCAGTTAGCTTTTTGTAGCTGTTAAGACTTAAATAAAAACCAGTGGTCTGGGGCTGGAGAGATGGCTCCCTGGCTGCTCTTCTAGAGGACCTGACTGAGTTCAATTCCCAGCAGCCACATGGTGGCTCATGACCATCTATATTGAGATCTGGTGCCCTCTTCTGGCATGCAGGTGTACATGCAGGCAGAACACTATACATAATAAATAAACCCTTAAAAAAAACCCAAAAAGCACCCCCCCCCCCCCAACTGGTGGTCCAATTGGATGCAGTGTCAAGGAAAAACTTGAAGACTATAAGTAGTTATAAAGTGAACTAGGAGATCTCATCTTGGTTAGAGCTACCAAATTGGAGCTCAAATTTTTGGAGAAAATAAAACCCTCAAGCCAAAAAAAAAAAAAAAAAAAAACCCCCCCCCCCAAAAATTCTTCTTGCTTAATTACTTACCTGGATTCTAGGCAGTGGGGGTGGGACCGTGAAAGGACAGAACAAAAACTCTGCTGCCTTCTATGTATAGGTTAGGGTTAGATTTCAGGTGAGTTCACTGTTTTCTGTCATACAGTTAGCAACTCTTTTCAGGAACATAGCAGAAGTATCTTGACTGACTATTTCACAGTGTCCAGTATGCAATTTCAGATACTAGATAGACCAAGGAAAGGGGATCACTAGAACTTATGTGTGGAAATGAGTAGACAAGTACTGTAACTATGTTCAGCTATCAAAAGGCAGGTATACTTATGAAGAACGGACTGATAAGGAAGCCCAATAAGAGAAAAACTGTAAGAAGAAAACCAATTTGAAATTCTGTAGCTGAAGAACAACAAAATACTATTTTACAGGACACTAGAGATGGTGGTGAATTTGATGGTAGATGAATAGTAATTATTCACCCTGTAATAAATACTTAAAACTATACAGAACAACTTGGTCATCATATTTTTTTTCTGCAAAAGACAACTGTACAACTGGATAGTTTTCATATACAGAATAAGAATGTTAGGTTGGCAGTATAGCGTAGGGGTAGAGTGCTTGCCCTGGATTCAAGACCCAGCCTGGGAGGGTGGGGAATGACATCGGCAGAGGGTAGCCAGCCACGAGTGGTGGGGAATGAAATCAAAAGCTCTCGGGAGGCAGAGGCAGGAAGTTCTTTTTGTTTGTTTATTTTTATTCTTGAGAATGGGTCTCTTGTAGCTCAGGCTTGAACTTCCTGTGTAGCAGAGGGTGACCCTGGACTTGTCTCCATTTTCCATGTGTTGAAATTACAGATGTGTGCTATATGCCTAACTGAGGAAAGAAGATGGCTGCACAGGGTATCTCTAAAAAAAAAAAAAAAAAAAAACAAAGAACAGGAATGTTTAATTAATAGACAGCTGAGACATTCTTAGCCTCGTGCTTTTCTGTTATCAGAATACTAATATTATAAATATTTTTGTTATATTTTTACCTATAAATATATCAGGGTTTTACATTTTTTCTAAATTAGGGTTAATTCCTTTTTTAAATATGAATTTTCTGTGCATGTATATATGTGCACCACTTGCATGCCTGGTGCCCATGGAGGTCAGAAGAGAGTATTAGATCTCTTGGAACTGGAGATACAGATAGTTGTGAAACCACCATGTGGGTGCTGGAAATCAAACCCAGGTCCTCTTGAAAAGCAACAAACGTGTTTAACTGCTGAGCCATCTCTCTTAGCCCCCCACCCCTACCCCAGGTAAGGTCGGGCATCTGGCTGTGCTGCGCAGGCTCTGGTTTGAACCTCCAGTCTCCCAAGTATGACATTCTCTGCTTAGTTTACACATAAAAATCTTGTTTGGAAATGTTTAGGAACTCACTTGACATTTCTACGTGGAATTTGTATTCTGTAAGCTTGTCGAAGTTACTTATTTGTTCTAGTAATTCTTCTCCCATGTTTTTATAGATCCTTTGGGATATTCTGCTTAAGACTGTCTTACCATGCAGACTAAGCTAACCTTGAACTTGCAGAGATCCCCCTCTCTCAGGCTCCCTAAGTGCTGCTGTTAGAGGCTTGTGTTACACCCCAAATCCTCTTGCCTCTATCTTTTCAGTGCTGGAATTACAGACATGTGTCACCATGTCTTGTTTATCAGGTACTGGGGAGAGAAGCCAGGGCTTTGTTCCTGCTTGTCAGGTATTCTGCTCTGCCTACCAATTGAGCCCCAGCCCCAGCCCTGTAGCTTGTCTTCTTATATGGAGTTTTCTAGTATTTTGTTGAAAAATTTTACATCACTTATCATAAGTAATAATCTGTAGTTTCCTCTTTTGTGATATCTTACTTTGATTTGATATCAGGGTAACAATGACCTCATAAAATGAGTTGAGACGTATTCTCTCCTGTTTTTAGAGGAATTCACAAAGCAGTAACACCCTGTTTGACATGTTTGTTAAAATTATTGGTTAAAACATCTGGGCTTTTTTGTTTGTTTTTTGTGGGTCATTTTTGATGACCGATCTCTTCCACATTGTCTTAATTTTTCAGGAGCCTATTTCATTAGTTTGTTTGCCTGTTACATTTCTCTTTAGGTTTTGGTGTATGGTTCATACAATTCCTTTATAATCTTTTTATTTTGTTAAGGTTGGCAATAATAATTTTCTCTTTTATTTCTTAGTCTAGCTTAAGGTTTATTACATTTTTTTAAACAATTACTTCTTGGTGTCTTAAATTTTTTCTATTCCTGGTTTCATTAACTTGTATTCGTTTCTTCTGTTTACTTTTGTCTTAATTTAATCTTATGTCTCCAGCATTTAATTTTTTTGGTTTTTGGCTTTTTTTGGTTTTTTGTTTTTTTGAGACAGGGTTTCTTTCTCTGTGTAGTTTTGGAGCCTGTCCTGGAACTCACTTTGTAGCCCAGGCTGGCCTTGAATTCACAGAGATCCGCCTGTCTCTGCCTCCCAAGTGCCGGGATTAAAGGCGTGCGCCACCGCTGCTTGCCCCTCCGGTATTTATGTGTATGGGTATTTTGCCAGATATGGCTGTACACGACTTGCCTGCTCATTGCCCACGGGCACCCGATCCCCTGGCACTGTAGCTACAGGTGGTTGTGAACTGACATGTGGGTGCTGGGAATCCCACCTGGGTCCTCTGCTAAGAACAGTGAATGTTCTTGCCAGCTAAGCCATCTCTCCAGCCTGTCACTAGCATTCTATAATGAGATGAAATATAGCTTGTTAGTAGTCATGTTATACTTAGAGGTAGAAGCAGAGGCAGGCAGATCTCTGTGAGTGTGAGGCCAGCCTTGTCTACATAGTGAGTTCCAGGACAGCCAGAGCTACATATAGAAACTCTTGTCTCGAAAAACCAAAAAATAAAATATAAAACTTTTAGTATTATCAATATCACTGTGTTTCATAGCTTCAAAATGGGCTGGGAGATTGTAGGTATTAGTATTCTGCTATTTGTGTGTTTTTTTTTAAATTATTTTATTTTATTTTTTTGAGACAGGGTCTTTCTATGTAACTCTGACTGATCTTGAGCTTGCTGTGTAAGCCATTTGGCCTCAGCTTTATGCTAATCATCCTGCCCCGCCCCCTGAGTGCTCGGATAACTGGCATGTGCTACACTGCCACTTTTGGTGGTATTTGATAATTCATTGAAGACGTGGTAAACATTCTTTATTTCTTGTTTTCTTCCTTCCTTTCTTTTTTTTAGATAAAAACAGTGGTTCTGTAATTAACTCTGATATGATGGATAATAACAAGGAAGAGGTAAGTGAATTGGAAGCATTGTAAAGATTATTAATAATCAGCATATTTGTCTTTTGTGCTTCCAGTTTTAATATATACTAACATTTAAAGTTATCATTGTGATATTTTAATTTGGTTGTTGTCAAGTTTGGTAAGATGTTCATTTTTATCATACAGTTCACTTTAGCAGTTTACTTGAGGTCAGAAAAGGCTTGCTATATTGATAAGATATTTAACTGTCATTATAGGGTATCAGTTTGAGGTACACATTGTAGAAATGGCTTTAGAATTTTGAGATTTTTTTCCCTGAGGCAGGGTCTCTCTGTGTAGCCCTGGCTGTCCTGGAACTCATAGAGATCCACTTGTCTCTGCTTCCTGAAGTTGGAACTTTGGGCATATTCTACCATTCCCTGCTGGTTGTAAAATTTTTCAAAACATGATATTCAGAGTTAGTAAACATTATCCGAATAACACACATGGAGGTCCTTCATCTTTCATGCAGGCTTGCATTTTAGAGAAAGTATTTTGTGTGTTCGAGAAGAATGGTACCTTTTGTAAATACTTAAAAACTCCTGTCTCTCATAAATCTGATTACTTAAATCTGATTACTTCTGCTCCTTTGTTTTATATTTGTTAGATGAGATGGAGGTCATGGTAAAGATTGTATTCTTTCCCATATCCTTAGCTGGTAATGGTAATTATTTCCAGAGAATTAGCTCAGTGGTAGAGTGCTTTCATAGCAACATACACATAAACACACACACACACACACACACACACACACACACACACACACACACACAC
>CABHPP010097825.1:0-15419 GCA_902168425.1 Peromyscus attwateri | reverse complement strand
CAAGCAGGGGTCAACATTATACAAATGGGGAGAAATGGCAGCCCTTGAAACTCACAGATGCTGAGTCCTTCCAATGTGGCTCCTTTAAACTTGAAACCATGTTCTCAGATCAGATCTTTTTATCCCTGGACCAAAGCTATCTAGGAAGCAATATTCTTGTTTCTGCTCTCAGCCTTTCTCAGATCCACCTCAGAAATGGAAGGCAAGCCTCTAATCCAGCCCTTTCTAGTTTTGTCTGGAGAACATGGGATTATGTTGTCCCTTAATGTAGACAGAATGAGAGAAGAGATTTCCCAGCTTTAGGCTGCCCTTGTGTCTCTGAGATTGTCAATAGTTTCTGATTCTCTTATCATTGTTCTTTCAAACTTTGAAGCCCCTGGCTAATGTCTGACCTAATCACTCATATGAGAACCAGATTCTCTAATACACAGCCTTTCATGTAGTGCCATCAGAGAGTTTCATTCCTGAATTGGATGATTTCTGAGGATTAACCCTTTCCTAGCTCTAAGTGTTTCTTGGAGTTGGATCATGAAAGAAGTAAAAATAATGAATGTATTCTCACAATCTCTATTACCGTCATTCTCACAGTATCATCAGCTTCTCACTTTATGGCTGGTCCAACTAACTACTCTGAGTTTATGCTACAATAGCAACTAGAACATTTAGCATAGTAAGAGAAATGCCCTGAAGTGGGACAAAGTACAATGGACAACAAGAAGGCTCCAGGCCAAAGAACCATCAGGAGTAACATGAGAGGATAAATGACATGCAGATCTGGAGAAGAATGCGATGGCTGTATCTTCTTCAGAGCATATATATTGTAGCACTCCCTATGTTATAGATTCATGGCTAGCAAGAGACAGACAGATGTATTGCACCGTACTCAAGACATGTGCAATAATGGTTTAGAGCTTAGGTGTTCACCTATCTCACTAACTAGACAATTGACACCTTTAACAAAAGCCACAAATCTGAGATTAAACTGATAGCAGATTAAATTAGAAGAAAAAAACTTCCATATAGTGTCCATTGGCCCCACATTCACTAGAGAGTATAGATCTTCAAGCAAGCAGTGGCCATATCTGTGATGGTAGAGATGGCAGTAAGCTAGAGGACACAAAGCTACTTTTTCTCACTAAATACCAACATGCACCCAACACAACTGTCTCCTCTATCCACAATAATTCAAGTCACACATCAAACCCCACACACTAAATAGTGGGAGACTTCAACACCCCACTTTCACCATAGGACAGATCTGTCAGACAGAAACTTAACAGAGAAATAAGGGAACTAACAGAGTTATGACTCAAATGGACTTACAGACATCTATAGAACATTTCATCCAAACACAAAAGAATATACCGTCTTCTCAGCACCTCATGGAACCTTCTCTAAAATTGACCACATATTTAGTAACAAAGCAAATTTCAACAGATACAAAAAAATTGGAATAACCCCCTGTATCTTATTGGACTACCATGGCTTTAAGTTAGAATTCAACAACAACACAAATTGTAGAAAGCTTATAAACTCATGGAAATTGAACGGTCCTCAACTGAGTCAAGGAAGAAATAAAGAAAGAAATTAAAGACTTCCTATAATTCAATGAAAATGAATACACAACATACCCAGACTTATGGGACACTGTGAAAGCAGTGCTAAGAGGAAAGTTCATATCACTAAGTGCCTACATAAAGAAAGTGGAGAAATCTCACAGTAGTGACTTAACAGTACACCTGAAAGATCTAGAACAAAAAGAAGCAAACTCACCCTGGAGGAGTAGATGCCAGGAAATAATAAAATTAAGGACTGAAATCAATAAAATAGAAACAAAGAGAACAGTACAAAGAATCAATGAAACAAAGAGTTGGTTCTTTGAAAACATGAACAAGATAGACAAACCCTTATCCAAACTAACCAAAGGCAGAGAGAGAATATCCTGTTACACAAATTGCTAAATGGTCTTTTAATAAAAAAAAAAAAAACCTAGAGCCAGATATTGGGGTAAATGCTGAATGCTCAGAGAGACAAAGGAACAAACCAATGCAGTGTCTCACCTCACCAACTCCATGAAAGTGCTTTAGTTCCTGTCTCCTCATGTCTTATAAACCTTTCTCTGCCCAGCCATGTAACTTCCTTCTTAGTGCTGGGATTAAATGCATGTGTGCTTCCCAAGAAAAGGCATGAGACCTCAAGTGCTGGTATTAAGGGCATGTGACTCTCAAGTTCTGGGGTTAAAGGTGTGTGCCACCACTACCTGGCTCTGTTTCTCTCCTAGACTGAGTCAATCTCATGTAATCCTGGGTGGCTATGAACTCACACAGATCCAGATGGATCTCTGCCTCCTGAGTTGCAGGATTAAAGGTGTGTGTCACACTGCCTGACCTCTATGTTTAATCTAGTGGCTTGTTCTGTTCTCTGATCTTCAAGCAAATTTTATTAGGGTACACAATAAATCATCACATTTCCCCTTTTTTGTCTAAAATAATAAAAGAAGGTTATAACTAATATAAGAAAAACTATATACAATAACTATATATAATATATACAGTCAAGAATTACATTAACAATGTCTAGTCCATTAACATTTGACAAATTCAGAGACAATACTCCATTATTTATTTTATTTTGGTGAGTCCAAAATGTTGTACCTAATTCATGTTCTATCCTAACTTGTATTACCAACCCCAAATTATCTTTTGATATTTTTTGAACTTACACACTTTACACCTCTTTAGTGAGTTTCTTTTCTGAATTCGTTAACAGGGAAAACTTTAACTATAAGTATATATAGTATTCAACTTCTTCAGAGACCCAAGAAGGAAGTAATATTTACTGAGTAAGCAGAAAGCACAAATAAATGACTTCCAAAATATGTGAGAAATGACAGAAACAGCTGGCTGCCTGGACAGTCACCCAAGATCCTCTGCAACATTGAGATGTCCATCTTTGGCCTACAGGCTTAGCATATCTGACAGACTTTTCTGTGAAGCAGGGTATTCTGAAGGATCTTCCTACCTTGTCTTGGCAAGGTTCAGCAGTCCTTTCTTTTGTGTCCTGCTTGTCCATTTGGACAGCATACTGTCAGCAGTTGAGGCAAGGGCACTTTCTTGCCCAGTGGCTAACTTTTGCTAGAGAACAGTAGGATATCTCCAACCTCAGCACAAGGAGGAAATGCCCTTTTCTATTTACTTTTGAGAAACAGCATGTACGGTAATGTTGGAAGTACAGGCTGCCCAGCTGTCTAGCTACAGCTGAGTCAGATAACTTCCCTCGCTCATCTCATCCTTGGTGTGCAAGTGTGTGAGATGTAGTTTTCTGGTCCTCCAGAAATTTCTTTCTCTATACTAAGTGGGAAATGTTTGCTTATACTAGAATTCAGAAATGGAAATTGTGACTCTGAGTTCAAAAGCTTCCAGAGAAGGAACATATAACATGAGGGTTTCCTGCACAACTTATTCCAATGATGGAAAATTATCCAGTTTGAGTCATAATAAAAGAGGAGGTTTGAGCTTGAGTCTACACACCATTCCCCAGCCCCTGTCTTCCAACATTTCCATCTTTCTTCCTTAGGAAGTTCTAGTGTTTATCATACTGAAAATCTGGGCTATCTGAAGGTTCCAAGAAAAATCTTAAATTTGGAAAGTTCAGGGGTGAAGGCAGAAATGAGGGTGCTTCTTTAGAGGCGTTTCCAGTGAGCTCCTTCTTGGGGTCTGAACACAGTTTCTGAGTATTTCCTGACCTGGCCCTTCTGTAATTAAAGCTAGGACCATGCCTCCACCACATTCAGCCCTGTCTCACACAATGCCCCTGCTGTGGACTCTACAGAAATGGAATATCATAGTCCCAACCTCACTCTGAGCCATTCAGTTACATTCTAGAACAAACTTCTAGAAGAAAATTTCTTGCTTGTCCTTGTGGCCTCCCCAACTTCTCAGGGAGATTTACTTCCTTCATGAAGGATGCCATCTCTGGTGGGGGGCATTCACTCCACCCCATTCTAGTTGTTACCAGGTCTCATTACCTTTCTCTTCCAGGTGACCTTGTCTTTGTGTAGCTCCATTGTCTGGGTTTCATTTAAAACCAATAACCATGAAGGTCTTATCTGTTTCCTTTTGGCCTTGTCCTCTGTGGGGATTAGTTGTGTGACATGTTCTAAGACCTTAACAGACAAGGCTCTCTCCGTTTCCTTCTGCACCTTTCACATACTGGATCCTAAAAACAACTCTGGGAAGTATGGATAATAATTATCATTTCTTCAAATGAAATAATAAGCTCAGAAAGGTTCAGTAATGTACCCAAGGTCACATATCAGCTAGCAAGCTGCAAAGGATATGAACTCCTGATTGTCTGCAACAAAGCTTTATTTGAGACAAAAATTGTCTTATTTAAAATTATAATTTTTTTCTGAGTAGTGGGATTTTATGTATTTCTCAACTCTTGAGAAACAGTTTAATGTTTAATTAAATTCCTGAAACTGCAGCAAATTAAACAAGAAATTCAATTATATATTCTTAGGGCTATATAATTATATTAGTTATCTATTACCATTAAAAAATAATCGAATAGTGGCTTATGATGACACAGAGTGCGCTCTTAAAGTTCCGAAGGACAGATGTCTAATGGGGCCACAGACTGGTTTCTTCTAGATACACTGAAGTAAAAAATAATGTCTCATTGAAGTAAAAAATAATGTCTCATTGACTTTTTGTTCAGCTTCCAATGACCTCTAATGTCTCTTGTTTTATAATACATTTATCCATCTTCAAAGCATATTAACTTCAAAATCTGCTTCCATCATTATATCACATTCCTCTTTATATACTCAAATCTCTGCCTCTCTGTGTCTGTCTGTCTGTCTGTCTGTCTCTCTCTCGGTACTGGTTATCAAACCCAGAGCTTTGCATATACTAGCAAGTGCTCTGCATTGGAATCATGTCCCCAGTTTGCTTCTCTTTTACAACGTCATTTTGTGATTATATTTAGGAGTCCAGTCATATAAAACACAATAACTTTTCATCCCAAGATTTTTAACTTAATCAGATATTAAAACTCCTTTGGGGCATATGCAGAAACATTTCCAGAGAGCAGAGATTGGGATGTAAAGATCTTTAAAAGTTATTATGTCCTAGTTAATGCTGCCAATGAGACACAGTCTAGATCATCAGAGTACCAACTGGATAATTGTCTTCATTAGGTTGATCTGTAAGCATGGAATGGGGCATTGTCTTGACTATTAACTGATGCAGGAGGGTCCAGGCCACTGTGAGTGGCATCATCCTTATGCAGGTCATCCTGGGATGGATAAGGAAGCTAGCTCAGCATGAGCCTTTGAGCAAGCCAGAAGAGCCAATGAGTGGGATGGAAAGCAGCATTCTTTGCAGAATTTCTCCAGATTCTACCTTGACCTTTCCTCAATAATTGATCATGACCTGGAAGTGTAAGCCACATAAACCCTTTCTTCCCCAAGTTGATTTTAGTCAGAGTGTTTCATCACAGCAACAGAAGGAAACTTAAACACTGTCCACTACGCACTCTCAATACCAAGACCATGACACCATCTCCATGGGCCCTTCTGTTTGCCCAAATGCTGCTCTCCAACAAGATGTGTCTCTCTCTGCCTGGCCTTCTTGCATACTCACATCTTTATGTCCATTTTGTTTATGCAGTAGCAAACACCTGCTTCTTTAACAGCCTGGACAATTATGTAAAACCCCCACTCTTTGACATTTACTATTCCTCTGGTGCTGTCATTAACTGTCTTTTTCAACCAAACTACATCCTTAGTAGCTTTCGAAGTCCTTTTCTTCTCTCTATTTTAAAAAATTTATTGTCATGCGGTGGTGGAACATAACTTTAATCCTGGCACTCAGGTGGCAGAGGCAGGCTAATCTCTGTGAATTTGAGGTCAGCCTGGTCTACAGAATGAATTCCAGGACAGCCAGTGCTACATAGAAAAACCCTGTCACAAAAAACGAACAAATAACCCCTCTAAAATTATTGTATTTTGATTAAAATAAAATATCATTCCTTTCTCTTTCTTCCCCCCAGACTCTCTCCCCCACCATGTTCTGTCCAAAAGTAATCTCCTTTCAAATTCATTACCTTTTTTTCATTACACACACACACACACTTATTATAAAATTCTCCCGAAAGTTCAACTAGGTCTGCATATCTATGTCCTACTGAGTCTAACATTGCTTTTGCGTTTATTATTTGCTGATAAGCTATACCCACGATGCTTCAACAATATTGCTGCCTATACAAGGCCTGAACAATGGCAATTCCAATGGACATGCTAATCTGGAAGAGGGAAATATCATGGGACCCCACTCTTAGACAAAGAAGTACATGTAATTAATGACTGCTGAGAGGAGAATTTGTCTCCTCCAGGGATGAGTTCCTTAACTGGCTATCCAATACCAAGTGGTGAGCTGAAATCCTTCTTTTGAAGAGAGGCTTTCCTGGTAAGATTGTCTAATCTGAATCCCTTCTGGTCCCCAACAATCAACTATGCTAGATACACTTGTGACCTCTTTAAGATGATTTTAAGTTCTGTGAGGTCCTCTTAGTTTAGCAGAAAGCCTCACATTTAGTAAAATGATCAGTGATAGTTTACTAAGTTGGAAAATTAGCTAATGAGGTAAAATGTTAAGGGTAGAGACCTAATTAAACTTTAGGGAGAATTTTACAATAAATAGTACAAAGATACAATAGGGTACTTTGTGCAGTGACTTTCCAAGTAACTGTGAAATTAGGGTGAGCACTCTCCGGGGAGTGCATGGGGAAATCAGGTAGGGATGTTGTGTTCTTGGAAACATCCTTTCTGGAACATGATCTTATCATCTGTAACAACAGGTGACTAGTCTAAGGACATATCACAAAAGTGGGGAGTGAGCACATCCTCCAGAAAGGCACATGGTAAACATCTGAGAATACTTGATCCATGCCTCTGTTCATACTGAGTACAGTCACTCTGCTCTGTTTAGAAATAATTCCTGGAAATACAGGAGCAGTTGGCAGCTACCTGAAAGAGAGAATCATATTGTTTTAAAAAATGGCCACAAGAAAATATGATATTTGAATGAGAAATTATAAGAACTTTCTCTTGTTCATGGGAGGCATGCTGGGTGCCATCAACAGCACAATGCTAGGATAAATCTGTTTCCTTGTGAAGCCTTTGGAGAATGTTTACTTAGGAGGATGGCTATATTTGACTGCATCACTATAAATATCTCCATTCCTTTATTCTACTTGGTCCTCAGCCTGTTAACTTCTCTCTGCTTTCCTCCCTCTTCCATTGTTAGGATTCCCGGCTAAGGGAGAGTTCATGACTTGTGTTCCTTTGGTAGTCTGCTTAGCAACTTTGTCCACCTGGAAATATAACACTGCTTTCACATTTGTGCAAATTATCAAATGAGAAGACAGGAGAACCACAAATCATAAAAGAGCCATAAATTGGGCAATATCAAAATTAGCTTTCTTCAGGAATTAAACGGAGAGTGAAAGATACTAGTCACAGACCGGGACTCCAAGAGTTCAACTGCTAGTGACAAGGGAACTCTGATAAGCTTCTTAGAAAACTGTAAATAAAGACAAACACAGCACTCAAAGTCTTAGCTAAGAGGAATAAGATGAGAGAAGGAAATAAAGGGGATAGAAATAGAACAATGAAGTCAAAGTATCCCTACTTGCTGATGACATCATTCTATAGTCAACCTTAAAGATTATACCCCAAACTCCTAGAGCTGATAAACACTGTCAGCAAAGTGGCATTTCATGATTCAACACACAAAAAATTCACTATATAAGGATTTCCTTTTTCTCTGCATTCTTATTGGCATTTATTGTTTGTTTTCTTGATGAAGAATAATCCAGCTATTGTTACAAGCATTGATTGCTCTTCAAAAGGACCAGTGTTCAATTCTCAGCACCCTTATTGCAGCTCACAACCATCTGTAACTCCAGTTCCAGGGGATCTGATTCTGGCCATCTTGGGCACCAGACATGTATGGTTCACAGAAATACATTCAAACAAAACACCAATACACATAAAATTAAAAACAAAATCCAACTGGGATGAAATAGCCTCTTAACATAGTTTTCATTTTCAGTTTCCTGGTGGCTAAAGATAGAATATTAGTTTCATTGTAGTTGCTGTGATCAAATGCCCTGACAGAAGCAACTTAAAAGAGGGAGTTTATTTGGGATCACAGTCCCAGGGTTCAGTCCATAGTTCAGGAAGTCAGGCAGCAGGAGCAGGAGACAGCTGGTCCCATGGCATGTGAAGTCAGGAAGCTAGGGAGAGGAGTACCCATGTTCCCATTATGTAGTCCAGGACCCAAGCACACAACATGGTGCAGCCATATTCCCTTATCTGGTGTTTATTTGTCCACTCCTCTACTGAAGAACATTGCTGTTTCTGAGTTCTGTCAATTATCAATAAAGTTGCTGTAACAACTATGTGCGGACAGCATAAACCATAAGTCATTTTGTCAAGGAGCATGATGTCTGGATCATAGGATGAGGATTAAAATTGCCTTAGTTTTATAAGAAATTACTAAATTATATCCCCAAATGATTGTCCTATTTTGCATGTCCACCAGCAGTAAATGAGTGCTCCTGTGTGGCAGGGTCCAGTGCTGTTGTTCCCTTTGTGGGAGGGGGGCCAAGTGGGCACAGAGTCAACGACAGGTCTTGCTGTTGGAGGAGGGCTAGGTTCTGGTGATGCCATATTGCTCTTTATGTTGTTGTATGTATTTTTGCATTGATGTTCTGCCCATCTCCTCCTCTAATAGGTATGAGGTGTCTGAGCGAGTTGCTATTGGTCCACTCTGTTGTGTCTGTGTCTCAGGGGGGCCTTCTGGGTCCAATCTTAGCTCTTGGTCTAATTGGAGCTGGCAGATTCTGTATCTTAGGGAACTGCTCTTGGCCCAATCCAAGCTAGCTGTTTCTGTGACTCACAGAGCCACTCTTAGTCTTATCAGGGCTATTGGTCCAGTCAGAGCTGACAGATTCTGTTTCAGGAAGCCTCTCTTTGTCCAATGAGAGCTGGCAGATTCTATGTCTTAGAAAGCCACTCTTGGTCCAATGAAGGCTGGCAGATTCCCTGTCTTAGGAAGTTACTCTTGGTCCAATGAGAGCTCTTGGTCCAATGAGAGCTGGTGGTTTGGTTTCCATGTCTCAGGAAGTTACTAGGGTCACAGGTGGATGGGCACTGGGGCAGGGCATAGAACTTGTAGATTGCAGGGTCCGATGGGGGGTTTTGGTGGAGGGGGGGACTTCCCGTAGGAGTTTTTCCTGCTGGCCGGCAACTGTGGCAGTGTTGGGTAGGGGTTCCCAGGGACTCTCGGGTTTTCACTGGTGTCACAGGGGGCTGTTTTCTTGGTGAGGAGATGGGGAAAGGGGCAGCTGGCCAGTCCCTGGGGCTCCAATGGCTTGGGGGAGGGCGATGTGGCCCCAGAGCCTAGGAGTTAGGGACCCAGTCTGACCAGTCCAGAGATGGGGCCTTACCTGTTCCTAATTGGTGCAGGGTGTGCTTATGTCTCCCGGACTTTGCCTTTTTTAAAAGCTAAAGAATGCTGGTTCTGTGTAAGCCATTCCTGCCTGGTCAGAGACACAGCATATCACAGGCTCATAGTCCTTCTAGAATCAAACAGGAGGCATCAGAGTCATGGAGCAGATGGTATTAAAAAGTTCAATGAATTTCCTGTCTTACACCTGTGATCACCCATCTAATAATTGTCTTGACCTCATATCCACAGGCCGCTCCCTAATCTGCATGCTGATCCAGTTCATCCAGAACACAGACCAGCATGCTACTCTCAAAGATATGTACACAACATCTTTCTGATGTGAGCATGCCTGTACCAGGCCCCATCCCAAAACCTGCACCCTACTGAAGAACATAGAAAAAAGGGAACAAGGGCCATATCTGGCCTCCTTATGTCTTTCATCCCTATACAGCTTGAAGAAGCCAGACAAGTCTACACTCAAAGAGTCAATGTTCACAGACACACTTACAGGGCCCCACTTGACACCTCAAAAGTCTTGCTTCAGATATCATCACGACAGGAACTAGATGCCAACAAAAAAATTCGAGTCCATCAGTCTTCCAGTCCATAGTGACTAAGAAGAGGGCACATAAACTGTAACATATAAGGTAAAATGAACCCCGTCCTCCACATAGTGACTCCTGGTCAGAGAATTTTATCACAGCAGCTGAATGAAATTACAGAAGATTTTTATTGAAATTAGTATCTTCTGCTTATTGAAAGACATTGATAAACATCTGAAAAGTTACACACTGAAATAAAACATTCACAATACACTTTATTAACAAAGAACGTGAAGCCAAAATACATGAAGACTTTTCTCAGGTCAATAAATCTGATCTAAAGAATCAGAACAGATAATTAATTAGCTGAAGGGATCCTGATGATAACAAGCATGTGAAAAGTGCTGAATGTCCCCCTTCATTAGAAAAGAGCAATCCAAACCACTGAACATATGTGAGGGTGGTTGAAACAAGAGGATAAATGCACCAATGACTGCCAATACCAAGTGCTGGCACGGACACTGTGATGGTTTCAATAAGAAAGACCTTCCATAGTCTTGGGCAGTTGAATGCTTGATCCCAAGCTGGTGGCACTGTTTGGGGAGGTTTGGGAGAAGTAGCCTTGTTGGAGGAAGTCTGTCACTGGGGTCAGGATTTGAGGTTTCAAAAGTCATATACTGTACCCAATGCACACTCTCCTTTTGATCCTTGCAGTACAAGATGTGAGCCCTCAGCTTCCTTCTCCAGTTGCCATGCTAGCTTGTTGCCATGCTTCCCTGCCATCATGGACCCTTGTCCCTCTGGAACCATGAATAAAACCCCTTCCCTCTATAAGCTGCCTTGGTCATAGTGTTTTATCACAGAAGTAGAAAAGTTACTAATACAGAAGTTCCCAGGAAGTGAGATATTGCTGTGACAGATCTGACCATGCTGGGTTTCCTTGCCTGCTTGGTTGTTTTAGGAATGCTGAAGACCTTGTAACTCTGTACTAGAATAGCTATTGAATACTCTGACCAGTGTTTAATGAGCCATTTTAGGAGGAGCTTGGAAGACAGTAGTGCTGCGAACTATAAGGACTGCTGAGGCCCAGCTCAAGAGTTTCCAGGGAGGTTTCTAGCCACAAGCTAGAGATTGTTCTTGTGATATTTTGGCAAAACTTGTGGCTGCTTTCTGCCTATGTCCAGCAGAAGACACTGTCATTCAAGTGAGGAGGCAGTCTACAGAATTGGGAAAAGTATGTACCAGCTATACATCCAAAGTGGATTAGTACCTAGAATATATAAAGAGCTAAAAAAGCTAAACATTAAGAAAAATAGCCCAATGAAACAAGGAGGCAGGCTCTGCTGAATCCCCATGGGAGGCCTTACCTTCTTGTAGGAGGGAATAGAGGGTGGGTTAAGGGGGGAGGCCGCAGGGGTGGGAGGAGGGAAGAAGGGGACCTGTGATTGGTATGGAAAATGAATAAAAAATTTCTTAATTAAAAAAAAGAACAAAGGAGGCATGGAACTAAATAGAGAATTCTCAAAAGATGAAATACAAATGCTAAGAAACATCTTTTTTCATGTTCATCATCCCTAGCCATCAGGGAAAGGCAAGATAAAACTGCTTTACGGTTTAATCTTACCCCAATCAGAATGGCCGAGATCCAAATAAACAAATGGCAGCAAAAGCTGGCTTGCATGTAGGAAAGGGAAAGACTTATTTACTGTTTGTGGGAATGCAACCTGGGATGGCCACTATGGAAATCAGAGTGCAAGTTCCTCAGAAAGCTAGAAATAGATCTACCACATTATCCAGCTACACCACTCTTGGTCATATACACCCTGCTGTAGAGACACTTGCTCATCCAAGTCCATTGCTGTTCTATTCACCATAGTCAAGAAATGGAAACAGTCTAGATGTCCATCAGTTATTGAATGGATAATGAAATTACGGTATATATACAAAATGGACTATTATTCAGCTGGTTTTTTTTCACTTCAAAGTACTTTAATTTTCCTGTGAACAGCGGTGTGGATAGCACCGCTGCACGCTCACTCATGGGAGCTATTGAAACATCAAAAGGCTTTAGAAAAATACAAGTGTTTCTAATTGATTTTCCATTTGGGAATCCTTGGCTTCATTAGAAAGTGTGTGTGACCTTGGTCTGCTGACAGTGGTCCAGAGGGTGCCTGGACCAGTCTACTTTAGTGACCAGCCTAGCAAATAACCTAGCTGTCATCATAGAGCCTTTGTCCAGTGACTGATGGAGGCAGATACAGAGATCAACAGCCAGGCACCAGACTGAGCTCTGGGAATCCAATTGATGAGAGAGAGGAGAGATACTGCAGGTGAGGGACATCGAGATCATGATGGGAGGACGTGCAGAGATGACCGGCCACACTAGTGGAAGCCCATGAACTGTGGACTGGTGGCTGTGGAGCCCCCATGGGACTAGACTAGGCCCTCTGGGCATAGAAGACAGTTGTTTGGCTCGAACTGTTTTGGGGGGCACCCAGGCAGGGGGATCGGGATCTGTCCCTGGTCTATGGGCAGGCTTCTGGAACCTGGTGCCTGTGGTGTGACACCTTGCACAGCCTTGGTGCAGTGGGAAGGGGCTTGGACCTGCCTAGGCTCAGTGTGCTGGGCTCTACTGACTCCGCATGGGAGACCTTGATTTGGGGGGTGTGGGGATGCGGGGTGGCTTGGGAAAGAGGGCTGGGGAGTGGGAGGAGCGAGGAGGGGGGGATCTGCGGATAGTATGTGGAGTGAGTAGAAAATGTCTTAATAAAGAAAAATGAAAGAAAGAAAGAAAAAAGAAAGTGTGTGTGAGTTATGATAAGCACATGGCAAAGAAGAAGGCAAAGGACACAGAAAGCACCTCTACCGGCATCCTTCTGAGGAGTCACGAAGCGTTTAGCTGGTGTGATGGCCCGCTGGAAAACCTCTACAAGTGGAGACCCTGTGTCAAGCCTCTGCCTCATCTCATGAGCACAGGACTTTGAGAAGATCTATGTTCTCAGACACGCCTCTTGTTCAGCCCCGTTCCGTTCTTCACTTAAGAATCTGTATGACATGGCTTTGGCATGACACTGCTTCCTGAGCAGTCCACTACTTTCCTCAAGCTCACGCAAACCAGATGAAGGCGCTTCTGAAGGTCTGTGTGCCACAGTTGACAGGACTGGCTTTTCTTGTGTTTCTCTCTGGGATCATGAAGAGAGGTTTCGCTACCACTCTCCTCGATTACTAATTTGTTCCTCTGCCTCAACTTCCTTTTCACCTGCAAATCCAGATTGTTATATGATCCATTATTCTCATTACAATCATCTCCATAGTTCAGTCAGAAGATCCAATGGCAACACCATCTGGGCCTCACCCCCAGCCACCCTCCACTCCCTGCCTATAACGGAATTTTCCCAAGTACCTGCCCTGAGAAAATCCCTCCCGGAGTCCTAGGGAAGATGCTGCCTACACCACGTTCTTTTGTCCATTTACTTTATTCCTTTACGACAAAACTCTGTCTATACAGCTTCAGTTCCGTCCTGAGTCTCAGTTCCTCTTTGTACCTACATTTTCTGTCCCCTCATAGCCCTGGTAATAACTAAGCCTTTATGCTTTTGGTTTCATCTTTGTCCTCTGTTCCTTTGTCCTCCATCTATTCTTCCTGGCTCCTTACTCCTGGCCCTGATAAACTCTACCAGAGATCTGCCTTACCTTCTACAGAATCTCTGTCTTCCTATCTTTGCTCTGGCCACATGGTTCTGTGTCTTCAGCAGTTTTTTTAATTTAAAATTTTTATTATTTAAAAAGTTGCAAATAAAACATAACAAACACATCAAAAATTAACCAAACCCATAGTCTATACAACTCAGTGAACTTCTCTATACAGTTAGACTAAGCATTAAGAACAGAATCAGTGGGGCCTCACAGAGATTTTGCACTTGAAAAAAAACACCCCCCACAAATCAGAGTATAGCAAAACAACCAAATGAGAAAAAAAGCCAAAGTAAAAACAAAGGAAATGCATATAAACACAGGAAAACATACATTGGTACACACAGGAATCCAATAGAACCCCAGAACTGGAAGCCATTCTATATACATAAAAGACCTGTTGTTTAAAAACAACAACAACAACAACAATGATAAAGCTCTGATAACATTATTATGAGACAAAAGGAACCTCCAAAGATACCATAGAGCTTATTTTCTGTTGGCTATCTAAAGCTGGGCATGGGGTCTACCCTTAAGAGTGGTTTGTTTCCCTAGATTTTGCTTCTCTATTAAAGAAAACTATTTTTAAAAAGATTTATTTATTTATTATGTATACAATATTCCTCCTACATGTTGCCTGCAGGCCAGAAGAGGGCACCAGACCTCATTATCGATGGTAGTGAGCCACCATGTGGTTGCTGGGAATTGAACTCAGGACCTCTGGTAGAGCAGCCACTGTTCTTAACCTCTGAGCCAACTCACCAGCCCTAAAGAAAACTATTTTTTCGTTTGCAAGTGGCTCTCAATTGGAGATAGCTTCTAGGTTATGGATGGGAACATGTGTCCACTTCTCTCAGCTCTTGGACCCAATCTGGGGCAGACCTATACAAGCCCTATGCATTTTGCCTCAGTCTCTGTGAGTTCATATGTGTGTAGAACCTATTGTTTAAGAGGCCTTGTTTCTTTGGTGTCCTCCCTCCCTTCTGGCTCTTACACTCTTTCTGCATCCTCTTCCACAGGGTACCCTGAGCCCTGAGGGGAGGGATTTGATGGAGACATCCCATTTAGGGCTGAGTGTTCCAAGATATTTCACTCTTTCTGTATTGTCTGGTTGTGGGTCTCTGTATTTGTTTTCTTCTGCTACAGGAGGAATCACCTCGGATGATGGCAGAGAAAGGCACAGACCTATGAATTTAGCAGAATGTCATTCAAGTAGTTTTATTGATAAGTTCCTTTAGCATAGATGTTCTCAACCTGTGGTGTTGTAACCCCTTTGGGAGTTGGACGATCCTTTTACGGCAGTTGCATATCATATATTTACATTACAGTTCATAACATTAGCAAAATAACAGCTATGAAGTAACAATGAAAATAATTTTATGGTTGGGGAGGTCACCACAAAATGAGGAACTGTATTAAAGGGTTGCAGAATTAGGAAGGTCAAGAACCAGTGCTTTAGCAGAATGGTAGTATTTGGTTTTCCCCTAGGTCCCTGGCCTATCTGACCTCAGGTTTTTGACCACCCAAGCAGCATTGAATATGGTTCCATCTCATGGAGTGGGCCTTAAATCTAATCAAAGATTGGTTGGTTATTCCCACAAGCTTTCTGTGACTAAAGCAGCAGTGTATCTTGTAGGCAGACCACTGTAGATCAAAGGGTTTGTAG
>CABHPP010097814.1:0-11257 GCA_902168425.1 Peromyscus attwateri | reverse complement strand
AAGAAAGAAAGAAAGAAAGAAAGAAAGAAAGAAAGAAGGCAATATCCAACAGCTCCCAGAAATTCCCCAATTTGCTTCTTTGTGGTTGGAGTTGGGATTTGCAGTATGGCTGCTTAACAGACTTGGGTAAACAGTCTTTACCCTTCTCTCAGCTCATATCCCAAGTAAGTATCTTAGGGTGAGCAAATCTGAGCTTTCTTTTTAGAAACGCTATTGCCTACTGGGCTAGAGTTTCCAAAAGGCCTCTGGTAGCTCTCAAACAGTCCTCATCTTTAGTAGCTATTAATAAATCATCTACTTATTGCAAGGTTACCCCAGGGTACTTACTACAGAAGAGACTTAAATGTAAACAGAAGTTTCTGTCCCACCAGCAACTCCCAAATACCCAGAAGCTGCTTCCCAAATAATTGACTTAGAGGCTTAATATTACTTACAAATGGTTGGCCGGCAGCTCAGGCTTATTACTAACTAGCTCTTACACTTAAATTAACCCATAATTCTTATCTATGTTTAGTCACATGACTTGGTACCTTTTCTCAGTACAGCATTCTCATCTTGCTTCCTCTGCATCTGGCTGGCCACTTCTGACTCTGCCCTTCCTCTTCCCAGCCTACTTAGTTTGGTCACCCACCTATACTTCCTGCCTGGCTACCAGCCAATCATCATTTTATTAAACCAATTCGAGTGACAAATCTTTACAGTGTACAGAGGATTATTCCACAGCGCTTCAATCCTGGCTGAGTGCTTCATCAAGGATGGTGGGAGAGTTGCTGAACGCTTGAGGCAGTCTGGTCTAGGTTAGTTCTCCTGATATCTCCAGTTCAGGGTCAGCTTATTCAAATGCAAAGATGGGCTGACTTAATTTTGACAGAGGGGTGGAGAAGAATGCATCTTTTAAGTCCAATACAGTGTAAACTTTATGCCCTAGTGGTAATAAACTAAGCAAAGCATAGGGACTTGGAACTGTTGGGTAAATGGATTCTCCCCTCTTGTTCACTTCCCTCAAGTCTTGTACTGGTCTACAGTCTCAAGCTCCAGGCTTTTGGACAGGCAACAAGGGGGTATTCCAGGCTGACTGGCAAGGAGTAAGTATGCCTGCTTCAAGGAGGCTCCTGATGTGAATCCCTTCCCTGGCTTCTGAACTGATGGGTATTGCTTTACCCGAATGGGCATTGCCCCAGATGTTAGTTGCACTGTGATGGGGGCACATGGTTTGCCAGGCCAGGAGTATCATCCTCTGCCCAAACTGTAGGAATTTCCTGGGTCAGAAACTTTTTCCATTCCCCCTCCTGGGAATGAGTTGTATTTTAGAGGAGCAGATATTCCTCACTTTTTGGGCAGGTTATAGTTAAAGCCTTAGCAGGGCCTCCCAACTGCAACCTGGGAGAGTCTCCTGGGAATGATATTGTTCCCTGGAGCTTGTTCAAAAGGTCCTGCCCTGTAGCTAGAGTTTTCCTGCCTGGCCCACAGTCAGGATAAATCTCTCTCACCTGCCAGTCCCACCGCCGCTCAGACCCAACCAAGGAAACACAGAGACTTCTATTGCTTATAAACTGTATGGCCGTGGCAGGCTTCTTGCTAACTGTCCTTATATCTTAAGTTATCCATTTCCATAAATCTATACCTTGCCACATGGCTCGTGGCTTACCGGCACCTTTACATGCTGCTTGTCCTGGCGGTTGGTGGCAGGCTGGCAGGCAGGCAGTCTCTTTCTGCCTTCCTGTTCTTTTTATTCTCTCTGTTAGTCCCGCCTACACTTCCCGCCTAGCCACCGGCCAATCAGTGCTTTATTAGGAACACATTTGCCATACAGAATATCCCACAGCACTGCCCAGTAAAGGGTAGGGACATTCAGGTACAACAATAAAAGAATGAGTCAGTTCCTTGTCCTGGGTTAACAGTGCAGTCAGTGGTCCATTTGTACTCTTTGACATCTCCTGTTGTCCGCTGTGCTTCCATTGTTTGGTTGGTAAGGGGGTCCCAGGCTTCCTGTAATGCCAAATGAGTAGCCCCTGTGTCCATCAGAAATTTTACAAGTTGGCCCCCTACGGTGAAGGTTACCATAGGCTCCTGGGGTCCTAGTTCAAAGGAGCCTCGGCCTCACTAATCCTCCATAGCTAGGATTGCTTGGGTTTGGGGAGGCTACCTGTTTCCAGCAAGGACATTCATTTTTCCAATGACCCATTTCTTTGCAGAAGGCACATTGGTCCTTTTGTAAAGGTCTCCTCCATTCATCATGGCGTGCATGGGCAGAGCTGAGAGCGGCTGGGGCTTGTAGTGTGCAGCCACAGTGGCATGCCCCATCTTTACCAGAAGATCTTCTTTGCTGTCTCTCTGCCGTCAAACACCTTCTGGGCTCTCTCTAATAGTTCTGACCTGTTCTTTCCTGCAAACCCACTCATCCTTTGTTCTGTGCATGTCAGGGGCTGACTGAGTAACGAAGGCCAGGTTAATCACCTTGAGATTTGCCAGGTCCTCTGGGTCAACAGGAGTGTATAATCAATAGGCATCCAGGAGGCGCTCCAGGAAAGCTGAAGGCGATTCATCTGGGCCTGTTTCACATCTGTTACCCTAGATAGGTTAGTGGGCTTCCAGGCTGTCCATTTCATCCCTTCTAGCAGAGCCTGGTGGTACGGAGTGACCTCCTACCTCTCTCTGTGTTGTAGTCCCCTTGGGGTCTCCGTTTTGGCAGAGCACAGTCAACTGCCTCTGCCCTCTGGTCATCAGCCATGGAAGCTATTCCGGGGAGTGCATCAGTTGCTTTCCCGAAAATCCGTTCCCTCTCTTCAGTAGTGAAGAGGGTACAGAGATTAATTAATTGATTAAAAAAAAATCAATTAGAGAAATTAAGGAATCAGGGCTAGTGATGAAAGGGGGATTGTGGTTCTTCCAGTTGTAGAGATCTGTGGTGGAGAAAGGGACACACAAGTAACGACCTATATGTCAGGAAATGACGTAGGAGAGTGAGGACTGAAGGAGGTGCCACCCTGAACCAGAGTCAGAGAAGTCGTGAGGGCGTATGGGACTCCCTGGCGGGTGTGTGTGTGGGGGGAACACAGGGGGAGGTAGAGAAGAACTAGATGGTGGGGTAGGGAAGGTGCAGATGGGAGGGGCAGATGAGGCCTTGGTGGTGGGCACTGGGGTGGCAAAGGTGGAGGGGAGGAGGGAGAAGAGGGTAAAGATGGTTATATGAGGGAGAAGGGACCCTTCTCCTGGGAGTCCTGCAGAACAGCCTTCAGAGGGGCTCGTTGGTCTGTGCTACAGGCCCTTGAAAGGTCCATCTGCTGAAAGCCAGGGCTTGGCCACCTTGCCCATTGTGGACCGTACAGACCTTCATCCAGGGGGTGGGTTGGAAGTTGCTTCAGCCCCAGGCAAGATGAATCTAATCTGATCTGGGTGACCCGGCTTACCTATGGTGACATGAACCACTGCCCAGGCTGTCTGAGACTCAAAAGTACCTTAGGAGAGCCAGTCAACCCTGAACCTGGGCCAGTTTCACAGAATGTTCGGAGGTGACTCTTGGTGATAGGATAATCAGAACCCTCCTTAACTATAGGGGATAAAGTTAGAGGGCTGTTAGTCTTGCTAGTCTTATTACCCACACTGTCCGTCAGTTCAGTCGCCCCAACGCCAAAATCAACCAATGAACACAGAAAGTCAAAAGGCAGAAAGAGGACAGTAAAAATGAAGCCAAAGATGAGACAAGACAAACAGACACAAAACCAGACCAAGAGCCTCAGGTGGGTGCAGCGTGACAACTCGCTTTTTGCCTTAGAAGGGAGAATTTGGGGATCCTGTTGAACTCCCTGCACAACCTAGATAGGGATCCTGCAAGACAGAAGCAGACTGTGACTCCCCAGGAGGCCTCCGTAGATGCCTGCTGCTTTTCTGGGCACAGAAGTTCATCAGGACAGTCCAGGAACTGCAGGCAGCCCCGGAGCCCAGAGCCTTAGAAGGGCTCAAGGCATGTGCCCCGGCAGGCAGCTCCCCAACCCCCTGGAGTTCTGGAGCGAAGTCAAGGTTTAGAATTTTGGTGGGTGGTCTGAATCTCACTGGGGCCTCCAGAAAATGTTAATCCCAAACGGCGAGAATAAGACCACAATTTGAGTCAAATTTAAAGCAAGCTTTATTTTTACTGGAGTGCACCCAAGAGCTGGCCAGAGACTGTCTCCTCCTAAGTCGGGTTACAGAGCACAGCAGCAAATCCACCTCTTGGGCCCCTTTTAAGGAGTAAAATCAGGAGCAGTTTTACTGAAGGGAGACAATGGGGTAATAAAATACAGAAAAACCTTAAAGAAACATCACTGGTCACCCACCATGTGATTAGGGAGGTGTCAAGGTATTCTCAAAAAACAAATCAAGGTCATGGGTTGGGGAAGGTCAAGTTCCAGGAAACCGAGCAACTCAACTCTCACAGTACATAGAAACTTATTTTTAAAAATACAGCATAGTGGCTCCTGACTTCAAAATGGAGTCAGGCAGTTTCCTTACTACCTGTGAATCTGAACGCAATGTCACAACCTCAGGGAGAATAAAAGCTATTTATTGACTAATGGTTTAAAGTTCGAATCCAAATTTGGATAGTGTTGGGATAATCCATCTTTGTCCACAGTAGCCCGGCCCACCTAGAACACATGAGGAACAAACTTCTCCCCTGTGGTCCTGAATGATCTCACACCTCAAGGTCGTGCTCCCAGCTTGTGTCAAAGAGGCCAGTCAAAAGCTGGATTGCAGCAGAGTGACTCTCAGGGGCCATGTCCCCTCATCCTGCAGTGGAGCGGGAGGGGTGTTCCCAGGGTCCCAGCCCGCTTCCCACTGGGCCAGGCCTGGCCCGCTCCCAGGGCATGAGAACCCTGTGGTAGCAGAGTTAGCCTTGTGAGAAGTTGGGGACAAGGTGACCTGGGGCAGTTCTTCACTGGGAGTTTGTGAGCCTGGCGGGAGACAGTCTCCCCTGGAGTCTGAGCTTCCCCCTGGAGAGCCGGAAAGGGAAATGAGAATTGTTAACTTAGACATCTTCACTCCACATCTCCAGGCCTCCTCCCTCAGACCCAGGGGTGCAGAGCCTGGCACCTCACCCGTCATCAGCCTGTGCCACTGGGAAGCCTCTGTAGCTAGAGCCTGGGAGAGACTGAGGACCCGCTCCCGGTGGCCTCCAGATGTTGGCATGTAGGTTGTAGAGTGCCTGGGACTACAGAAAATAAGCCACGGGTGTCAAAGGGGCCACCAAGGCCTGCTGGGATTTGTGCTTCTTGGCTTGTATCTAGAGGACTTTAAACCCAGGCCCTGTGCATCGCAGGTAGACCAGCAGTCTGGTTGCCCTTACTGGATGAACCAGGCCATTGGAGTGCTGCAGTTCCTGACTGGGCATGAGGGGCTTCCTGACTTTTTTGTAGATACCACAGGAACTCAAGGGACTCTGGAGTTTTGGAGACTTGTTTGGTACACAGGACACTATGACAATGCCATTGCTTCCCTGTCTGCATCCAGATCCCCCCATCTCCACTCACCACTCTAGATCCATACCTACTCCAGGACCCAGAACTCCTGAGCCATTTCGCAGCTCCTACAACAGGCTGGAAGGAATTAGGTGGTTAGAATTCTTGCCTTGGAGAATGGTCACAAGTTCAAGGCCAGCCTGGTCTGAGTACATGACGAGATTATGTCCAGATGGAAAGAAGAGAGGAGAGTTTGGTAGGGAAAAGGGGCAGGGGAGAAAAAAGGAAAAGTGGAGGGGAGGGAAGGAGGGAAGGAAGACAGAAAATAGAAGTCTTGCCATTGAAGGCTCTGCTTTCTCTACCTCCTTCCCCAGTCTCCCCTTCCCTTTCTCCTCTCTCCTCCTCAGGTCCCCCTCCCCACCCACCTACATGCAGACACTTAGGAAGGTCACAGGATAACCGGGGTGTCCCTCCTCGGATCCTCCACGTTTGGTTTGAGACAAGATCTGTCATTGGCCTGGAACCAGCAAGTTGGCCAGACTAACTTGTTGTGGAATACACTGTTTGTACACTGTGAAGATGTGTCACTCTGACAGATTTAATAAAAAGCTAGGCGGTCAATAGCTAGGTAGGATTGTGGGGGCAGAGAGGATGCTGGGAAGAAGGGGAGTCACCAGCGGGACACAGGAGAAGCAAGACACGTAGGATGAGAGGTGAAAGCCATGAGCCACGTGGCACCACATAGATGAACAGCAATGGGTTAATTTAAGTTATAAGAGCTAGTTAGAAACAAGCCTAAGCTATCAGCTGAGCTTTCATAATTAATAAGTCTCTGTGTCATTATTTGAGATGGTGGCCCAAAGAAAAGCCTGACTTCAAATGGCATCCAACGTCCAGGCACATATTTCTATATAAGACCCGAGAAAGCTTAAAAAAAGTTTCCAACTGCACAAAAATGGAGTCAAATGTGGCTTCCTAGTCCTGCAGTCTCTCATGCAGGCTGAGGTACACAGATACATCTCCTGGCTGCAGCCTGAGGGCTTGAGCTGCCAGCAGGCCATAAGCTGAGCTAAGCTGCCTGGCAGTTCTAGGTTTTGCTCATAAAGACAGAAAAGGTTACAGATACATGCAGTAAAGCAGGTTCAGAGGAAAAGAAAAAACTCTAAAAGGTTACAATGTGTTTAACAATGTGTGTAGGCTTAAGAAAAAGAAAAGAAAAAGGATATAGACAGTCATAAAATATAAATAGTTTAAAAATAATAAAGTCTTTATTAAAAAAATAATAAGCCATGTAGAGATGGAAGTACGTAGGGAGTCTGGATCCCGTATGTTACTGTGTTGTTTTTAAATTTTTTGATTGCTGATGAACAAACAATAGCTGCTGACACTGGCTTATAAAAACTGCTAAATTAAATCAACTTATATATTTAAAAATGTCAACTTCAAAATGAAAGTCAACAATGTTATGTTATGGAAGAGGTTGTGCTTTTGTTTCACAGGAAACAAAAGTCTGTGGATTCATTCAAGGTTGACAGAGATCAGGTTTGATTGAGGGAGACCCCCTGAAAATCCTGGCTACAGACATAAAGAAATATACCTAGAAAAACTACGAGACAGGTGATGTATATTTTACCTGCTCAAACACAAAACAACAACAAAAAAAAATCATCTCTGGCTGGCTTGTGTACAACACACAGTCCATATGTATGTTAATGAAGATATGTATGTTACCTTTGAAAGTTTATGTGTTTTCAGAGCAAGGAGACCAGACACCAATGAAAACGGGTGGCCCAGGTGATCCAGCCTCTCGGAGTGCCTCTGTTGCAGTTTCCTCAGAGTTCTGCATCCAGAACAGCTTCCAGGCTGCTGGCTGAGATGGTCCAGCCTCAGACTATTCTAGCCAGGATTTGACCATTATCCTAATTTTCTCAGGGTCCCCTAAAGATGCAGGGTCCCACAAAGATGCCAGCTCCCCTAGACAACAGAAAGCATTCTAGAGAACAAAACATCCACATTCCCAAGAGGTGGGGTGGGTAGGTTTTGGTCATTGGGTGGGTTATGGATGTTTATCATCGTTTATAGGGGTTGGTTATAAATTGTTATTGGTCATGGCAAAAAAAATCTGAACAAAGGAGATTAGATTTGGGGATCTCTTTCTGAAAAGAAAAAGGGGGATACAATATAAAAAGGATAAGATAAAAGGATGGGCTGTTGAGTCTACTTTTGAACAACCACTAGTCTCAAATATTTTACATTGATATAGATTTTTATATATTGACACAAATTTAAGATTATTTTTGTTAGATCATACTGTATGTATGTTCCTACTATTATTTAAGGTATTGCACCTATACAGCTCATTTAACAATGTAATGTAAATTTATAGTCCTTGAAAGTTATTATTATAAACTATTTAGGATAATAAAAAAAATGCAAGTTAGTAGTTAGTCACCTGTAAAAATCAAACTTGTAGTCATGTTAAGTACATTTTCAAGGTCAAACAGAGATATATTTTAGATAGATAGATGGTCTTCAAACACTTCAAAGACCTATAGAATATGACATTTAAATTTTTTGTTAACATAAGGTTTTCATGGGGACTGGAGAGATGCTTCAGCAATTAAAAGCACTGACTACTCTTCCAGAGGACCCAGGGTCAATTCCCAGCACCCACATGGCAGCTCACAACTGTCTGTAACTCTAAGAACTGATACCCTTACACACACATACAGGCAGGCAAAATGCCAAAGCACATAAAATAAAAATAAACAAACAAACAAACAAACAAACAAACAAATAAATAAATAAATAAAATAAGCTTTTCATGACAATGAGACATCTGCTCCTGGCAGCACCAATTTACTTCAGAGAAGATGATGGGTATCGAAGAAACTTCATATGCAGTTTGCATTCAATGTGGCAAAAAAAATTTGGGCAAGAAACTGCTTGTCTTGACTGCTGACAATGTGCTGTACAGCTGGACAAGCAGGACACAAAGAAAAAAGACTATTGAACTTTGCCAAGACAAGGTAGGACAGTCCTTCAAAATTTCTGCTTCATAGAAAAGTCTGCCAGACATTCTGCAAGACACATAAGAAAGTGACTGCTGAACTTTATCAAAACAAGGCAGGATGATCCTTCAAAATTCCTGCTTCATAGAGGTGTCTGCTAGATGTTCTAGGCCTGTAGGCTGAAGACTGGATGCCCCAGTGTTGTACAGGAACCTTGGGTGACTGTCCAGTCAGCCAGATGTCTCTGTCATTTCTATAGGTTTGGAAGTGGCTTGCACTGCACTTCCTGTTTACTCAGGTAATACTGTATCTATTTGGGGTCTTTGATGGAGTTGAAGACTAGGCAGTCATAGTTGCAGTTTTCCTTAGTTATGGTAGAAGGTAAATTAGGTACCATGCTACGGACCTCATCAAGATAGAATAAATAATGGATTATTTTCTCCAAATATGCCAAATACAAACGGACTGGACATTGTGAATATAATTCTTACCTGATAATTGTTCTTATTGTACATAGTTTTACCTTGCTAGAGTTAAAACCTTGCTGGAGAGGTAGCTCAGCAGTTAGAGTTAAAACCTTTCCTTTTATTTAGACAAAAAGGGGGAAATGCGGAATAATATTTGTGTATACTGTGAATATGTGTCACTTTAATACAAAGCGGAACGGCCAATAGCTAGGTAGGATTTTTGGGACAGAGAGGACACTGGAAAGAACGAAGTTGCAAGCAAGGCATGCAGGATGAGAGGTAAAAGCCACGAGCTACGTGGCACCACATAGATGAACAGTAATGGGTTAATTTAAGTTATAAGAGCTAGTTAGAAAAAAGCCTACACTATCAGCCAAGCTTTCATAATTAATAACAAGTTTCCAATTTGGGAGCTGTCTGGCAAGACAGAGAAAGACTCAATACACTAACTGATCCATGAGCTCCCAGGGTTCCACCCATCTCCACCTCCCATCTCCATGCCAAGGGGATTACAGGCATTCACTGTTGACCCAGGCTTTATACAATGGTCTGAGGCTCCAAAGTCAATCACTGAGCCATCACCCTGACTCCCTCCACATTTTTTTATTTTTTATTTTTTGGTTTTTCGAGACAGGGTTTCTCTGTGTAGTTTTGGTTCCTGGCCTGGATCTCTCTCTGTAGACCAGGCTGGCCTCGAACTCACAGAGATCTGCCTGGCTCTGCCTCCCAAGTGCTGGGATTAAAGGTGTGCACCACCACCACCCGGCTGCCCCCACATTTTTCAGCCAGATTCTTATGTAGCTCAGAGTGCCCTCCAAGTCATTATATAGATGAAGATGGCCTCGAACCCCTGATCCTCCTGCCTCCATCTCCTCAGGGTTGTCCCACTTCCTATTTTTATGGTGATGCTAGGTGGGGGTCTCAGAATGAAATGGCCCAAAGACATGATGTTTGAATTCACCTGTCCTCTTTGAGAATATCAGGCTTACAAAGTTCTGCCCACACCTACAGCAGGTCTAATCCTGCCTACAAAAGCTTCTCTGATTTGGATATAAATATCCCCAGAGGTTTATATGTCACAGGATTGGTCCCCAGCCTGTGGTGCTGTTGAGATGTGATCGGACCAGGAGAATGTTTCATCTGACCAATGAATCCATCCACAGAGGAGTGACAGAACATAGGCCTGTACTTTTAGGCCTGACTCCAAAGCCTCAATCAGGCCATACCTCCCTGAAGTTCACAATTAAGGAGTTACTGCTGTGACTTGACAGCTTACAATCCGTGGCACGTGGCTCCTCCATGCTCCCTGTCACATATACTACATGGAACAAAATCACATCATCTGGAACCTCCTCTAGCCTGGCCATGGCTATAAAAAGTCAGACCTATGCTTTGGTGGGGAAAGAGTCTGAGATTCCTCAAGGGGCCTGCTCATGGAAGGCTGCTCTCTGAAGAGGCTCCTCAGGCCTCCCGCCCTCCACCATGCCTCTCGGGTGCTTTGCTCTTTCTCACTTTTTGTTTATAATTTTTATTGTATGTGTGCTGGTGTTTGTCTGCATTTATGTCTGTGTGAGGTGTCAAATCACTTTGAGCTGGATGACAGACAGTTATGAGCCGCCATATGGGTCCTCTGGAAGAGCAGCCAGTGCTCCGAAGCACTGAGCCATGGCTCCAGTCTCCCCTCCCCTCTGAGGCTCCATTGTGTTACGTCTCCATTGTTTCTGTCAATGCTCCCCTTCCCAGCTCCAGCCAACGATGGCCTTGAGGATCTTCTACTATAATCTTCATTGATGGGATTATATGTCAGCTTCCTTCAGGACCAGGCGGTCATCTCTCCTAACAGTAGGACGGGAGTTTACGGCTAATTGTGCCATTAGCAAGCAGGGCCTAGCTGGAGAGGGATGTGGTGAGGAAAGATATATCCTTACTCAGTCTGCCTGTCTCTCTACCCCTTCCCTCTCCCTTAGATCACGTGATTTAGTTTGACACAGTGTGTGCATAGGGAGCGTGGAAGAGAGAGCTACAGGAGGCCCAGCCTCTTCGGTCCACATAGCAACTAAGAGAACCTGAGTTCCAACACAGAAACTGGAGAGATACCTGCTCCTCCTGTCTCATGGCAGTTTCCTCTGAACTGAAACATTCCCTGCAGGAGCGGGGAGAATCCTGAGACCGAGGAGAGGAGCCAGCTTCACATGTCTGGGAAAGCTGAAACTTGCTGAGTTATGGAAACTTCCACGACTGAAGGATGGGCACAGCAAACACGGCGGGAAGAGGAGACTAGCCAGCCCCGCTACAGGGAGACTCTCGGAACCACTGAGTGCCTGCACGTTCCGCAGATAGGAGA
>CABHPP010097809.1:0-64730 GCA_902168425.1 Peromyscus attwateri | reverse complement strand
TTCCAAGACAGACAGCTGAGGTGGGCACTGAGGAGCTTGCAAAGTTGAGCCTCCTGCCCAAGAAATCTGGCTTTTGTTTCTTTTCTTTTCTTTTCTTTTTTTTTTTGGGGGGGGGGGGTTTCGAGACAGGGTTTCTCTGTGTAGCCCTGGTTGTCCTGGAACTCGCTGTGTAGATCAGGCTGGCCTTGAACTGAGAGATCCTCCTGCCTCTGCCTCCTGAGTGTTGGGATTAAAGGCATACACCACCACTGCCAGGCTCTTGTTTCTTTTAAATTTCATTATATGATCATGGTGTTTTGCCTACATGGATGTCTGTGTGCCACATGCATGCAGTGCCGGCTGAGGCCAGAAGGGGGCGCTAGGTTCAATGGAACTGGAGTTAGGGACTGCTGGGAATTGAATCTCGATCTTCTGTAAGACCAGCCAGTGCTCTTAACTGCTGAGCTATCTTTCCCTCCCACCCCCAATCTTTTTTAAAGACAGAATCTGGCTATGTTGCCTAAACTGGCTTGTAATTCACAATCTTCCTGTCTCAGCCTCCCAAGTGCTGGGATTTCGGGTCAGGCTACCACACTTGACTTTTCTGTTTATCCTTTTAGCTGTGCCCCATGGAGGATGGTGCCATATTGAACATTTTTGTTTTGTTTTAAATTTTAAACATTTAGGCGCTTCCTGAGTATGGGTGCCTGTGGAGGTCAGATGAGGGTGTTCACTCAGCAGGAGCTGGGGTTACAAACACTTGCTAGACATCACCCGAGAACGGAATTCAGGCCCTGTGGAACAGAGTAGCAAGTGCTCTTAACTGCTGAGCTGTTTTTCCAGCCCCTGGAGTAGTGTTTAAAAGTTAGTAGGTTAAGGAGGGGGACGGGGAGGAACAGGGGTTGGTATGTAAAATGAAAAAAAAAATTAATTTAAAAATAAAGTTTGTAGGGTAGCTGGCAATGGTAGCACATGCCTTTAATTCCAGCACTCAGGAGGCAGAGGCAGATGGATCTGAGTTTGAGGCTAGCCTGGGATACACGTAGATCGAGTTCCAGGGCAGCCAGGGCTACATAGAGAAACCCTATCTCAAATCACTGCCCCCCTCCCCGCCCCCGATGTAGTAACATTTGGCAATTGCTGCAAAAAAAACCAAAAAGTTAGTAGGGCAGTTATCTCAGGCGGGAACCTCTGGGGCTAAGCTGTGATGGTGAGGGGTCCAGCTAACAGTAGGGATTGCACTGTTCCTGGTTCCCTCCCCAGACGGCTGGTGTTCTCTGGACAAGAGATCGGTCATCAAGTTTATTTTGAGGTAGGCAAGGATGGCCTTTTAGCAGGAAGAGGCCTTCCCTTCCCTTCCCTTCCCAGGTTGTGTATCTTGGACTCCTGGGCCCCTGGGTGATGGGGCCCACTGCAGCCAGCAGCAGATTTGTTTTCCCAGGGCAGGGGACAGGGAAGTGGTGGTGATGTTTACACGTCGCTGTGTAACAGAGCTGCACATTGGCAGTTAGCATGAAGCTTCACCTGGGTTTGCTCCAGCCTCCCGGTGGTACCGTCTGTGTGTGTCTGTCACCTGTTTCAGTCCCTTGTCCCTAGAAATCTTTCAGTAGATGGTATCCAAAAGCAGTTCCTAGTTGGGCATACAGGCATAAACCTGTAATCCACAGGGGCGTAGAAGCACGAGGAGCCAGAGTTAAGGACAGCCCTCCCTGCATAGCAAGTCCGAGGGTAACCTGGGTTACGCGAGAACCTGTCAACAAGCAAAAACCAGCTAATGCTTTTTAGTATAAGTTCAAGTAAATGAAGAGTGCACCAATTATAGGGGCTTTTGGTACTTCTCAGGCTCCGAAGTGCCGCCACCCACAACTGTGAACAGGAAAGAGTTACCTTTAGCAGTAGCCTCAGCTGCCATCCCTCAGTTCATAGTGACACCTGCCAGTACCTGCCTAACTCTCTAGTTGTCTTGGCAACGTTGTACTCGCCCCTCCCTGAGTCCCCTCTATGGTTTCAGTCCCTTGAGCTCGGGCCTGGTCCGTGATGGACTGGGAAGGCGAAGCGAAAGTACTGAGCCTAATCCTGAGCTATGGAATGATTCCTTGGAGGCGTGGCTTCGGCCCCTCAGGTTTGGGTCAGCTGACTCATCTCTTTCCTTTGGAATGTCTTCCAGTTTTGTTTTGTTTTAAAATCAGGTTCATGAATAACGCCCCCCCGACTCGTTTGTTTTAATATTGTAATTCACATTTGATACGAGCCTGACGAGACACAGTGAAACTGAAGTCTGCAAATGGAAAGCAAGGGGGCAGAGATCTCATCCGTCAGCTTCTGTCACTTGTACATACTTACCCTATATTCAGCTCGGCTCCCACGGCCTTTCAACGCCTCCAGCCCTTTACCCGGCTCCCAGCACTTGGCTTAACCCCGCCAGGGTCTTACTCTATAGCGCCTGTTGATCTGAAGCTCCCTGTGTAATCCAGTCTGGCCTCGAACTCGCAACCTCCTGCTTCAGCTTCTCCAAGGCTAGGATTACAACAGGCGTGCCGCTACCATGCCCAGCAGGTAGTTGTTTTATTTTTTTAATCAATGTCTCTGATCCTTTATTTGTATTCTCAATTTTTCTTGCGGATGCGTGTGTGGCGATCAGAGGACAATTTTGAGGAGGCGGTTCTTTCCTTCCACTTTTACATGGGTCTCGGGTATCGAACTCAGAAAGCTTTAACAGCTGACAGCCGTTTCGCAGGCCCTGGTGATAGGATTTCTATCGAATTCATTCCCGAATTACTTGGGATCCTGACGAATGTGCGGGAGCTTGAGTGTTGACAGCTGGGTTGAAAGAGGGGCGGCGGAGCCTCGCGCATGCGCGCTGCTCCGGGAGACGGCGTCCATCTGGCCCCGCCCCTAGTGTTCTGCAGTTCTGGCTCTGCAGATTCGTCGCTCACGTTTCTCTTTCCCGTAGACCCTACTTCTCTTTGTTCCTGTCTTCGTGTCGCTCTCGAAACGATTCTTCCAGAACAAAAGCTTGAGTCGGTGTTGTGCTTTTCTCGGTACGCAGCGGGCGACTCGGCCTGTCACGAAAGTGTGGCTGCGGACGAGCAGGTACCCGCGGAGCTAGGCAGAGGCGCGTTGGGGCTCCCGGCGGCGGCGACGACGACGACGACGAACGGAGCGGACGGAGGCGGCGCCTGAGGCAGCGGCGAAGCCCATGCCCCGGAACGGCGGGCGGACCCGGAGAGACGAGTCCGGGGCCCGGGGCATGTCCCCGGGGCCCCCGTGAGGAGGAGGCGGCGGCGATGGAGATCCCGCCGCAGGAGGCTCCGCCCGGGCCGGGCGCGGACGCCGACGCGGACGCGGACGCCGAGGAGGCCCCAGCCGAAGCCGGGTCTCCTAGCGCGGCCTCGCCCCCGGCCGACGGGCGCCTCAAGGCTGCAGCCAAACGCGTCACGTTCCCGTCGGACGAGGACATCGTGTCCGGAGCGGTGGAGCCCAAAGACCCCTGGAGACACGGTAGCTACGGCGAGGGTAGCTGGCGGGGACGAGCCTCGCGAGGGGCGGGTGGGACCGCCACAGCGCCGACCGGCACGGAGGGGGCGCGCGGTAAATGGCACCCATTGGTGACCTGAGACGGCGGTGCCTCGGTTAGAGCTGGGGGCGGGGAGGGGTCGGAGGGGGAGTTGGGAGGATGCGGAGGACTGGGTTCTCGAACCCCGACCGTCTGGGACTTGGGGAGGCTGGCAGCCAGCCTTTGAGTTCGTAGTAACGTCCAGCGTTAGATGGAGAGCCGGTTCACAGTACTGGGGAAAAGGTAAGTGCCTGGGTCCACGGGGTGGCCAGGGTGAAGCTGCTGGTCTGCACACCTCGAGGCAGACGGTGCCTGTGGCCATTGCTCTCCTGGCTGGGAGGAGGAAGGGGAATGAACTAGGACTGCGCAGAGAGAGAAGTCGGTAAACCCTTGGACTGGGAAAAGAGGGTCAGAGGCAGTAGGCAGAAAAGCATAGGACGTGGTGTCCAGTTTGCTTGTGGGCGAGGAATTCCACAGCAAAGTTCAGCAGCAGAGGAACGTAGAGCCTTCTTTTGGCCGGGTCTTCCTGGAGCAGGCCTTAGGGATTTTACCTATTCGGGCGTCTCTGGTCAACAGAAGGTGAAAGCCAGGTGGCCTGTGTGTTGGGAGATGGGAAGATCTATGAGTCTGGGCCTCTTGGAGAAGGTTGGTAGGGGTGGTGGAACCAACAGGGCACTTGGAGGAGTGCATTGGCTTCAATGGCCAGGGCAGGTGAAAGGTTGCTGGGTAGACAGACACAGGTGGACCCCGTTTCTGTGCCGAAAAATTGTTTTGCTGGGGTGGATCCTGTGAAGCGAGGGCGCCCACTGGCCGTGTTCTTTAGAAGCTAACCTGCTTGTCCCGGAACAGACAGACACTATTGCCAGGCTGTGGGCAGCAGAGTGGGCAGCTGGTGGCTTTGATGTGTGTGGGGGCTGGGAACTTGGTTGCAGGAAATGATATACTGGGAGCCCGCCGTAAATGCCAGTTTGACTAGTAATTATCAAAGAGGCCAAGGTTAATTTAGCCTGGGCCTGGGGAGCCAGCCGGGGGCCGGGTGGTCTGTTTGGGGTTCTGAACTTCTGGGAACCGGTGCTGAGGACAGGGAGAGTCAGTTGGGCCCTGGCAGCAGCCTGGTGTCCATTGTGGAGAGATCAGAGCAGGAAGGGGAGAGGTGGAGCAGTGTGGCTATTCAGAAGTGGTTAAGAAACCCAGTGTGGCTGTACACAGCTGTGAACCCAGCAGAGGCTGAGGCTGGAGGCAGTCCATTCTAGGAGGGCTTGAGCTGCATGGCGAAACTGTTTCACTATAAGAAAGCAGCAAAAGGAAAAAAGGAAGGAAGGGCAGCTGGATCAAATTCTGTCTTCCCGTTTACTCTCTCAGCATCTGCAGAGAGGTTACCTAGCTCCCCTGAGCCTCAGCCCCGCTCCCTGAAGTGAGTGGCAGGAGCAATGGCCTAGGTTTACTGGAGACTGAGTGAAGTCACACATGAACAGTGCCTGGTGAGGTCCAGCCCTCCTAAATCCGTGATGATGACCAAGGCAGCCTTGAGGCCTGGAGAGAGGTTGCTCTTTGCATGGGGCCACAATGGACTGTGTCAGGGCCTTCCAGAATGAGGGTTCAGATGGTGGGCTTGGAGGTGTGGGCACTTGGAGAGTTGGGCATAGTTCTGGGCAAAGTTTCTGGCCCACAGTTTTCCTGAAGAGGCCAAGCCTTTTATTATGTTTTTGAATTACAGTTTTTTGAGACTATCTTACAGCACAGGCTTTGTGTAGCTAAGGGGGACTTTCACCTTCTGACCCTCCTGCCTCCACCTCCTGAATGATGGGGATTACAGGTAGGTGCTGACACTCATTTTATGCAGGGCTGGGGATGGAGCTCAGGGCTTCCTTAATGCTAGGCAAGCACCCTACTTGTAGCCTGTCTGTAGTTTTTTGTTTGTTTGTTTGTTTGTTTTGTTTTTGAGGCAGGATAGAATTTGGTAGTACAGGCTGTCCTGGAGCTCACTGTATAGTCCAGGCTGGCCTCAAATGCATAACAGTCCTGCATCAGCCCTGTCTCTAAGACCTAGGATGACAGGCACAACCCACCGTGCCCTGCAAGTTTGACAATTGAGAAAGCTTTTTCCCTCCTGCCTCTGGTGTCTTTGTCTCCAGATGGAGGTGCTAATTTTTTAGTTGTAAGCATTAAACAAGACAGCTCTTGTAAATTCCTGTCCCATAAAGCAGCTAATTGGATTGCTACTGGTAAGGGTGACAGTACAGGTGATGATGTCTCCCAGGCCGGGAAGGCTGCCATTCCCAGCTTCCCAGAGACAGCAGGGACTACTCAGGGCTCACTTTTGGAGGAGAGGGTAGAAAGGCAGCCATGACTGCTGACTGGGAATAAGCTTGAAGACTTGGCATCCACAGGGGAAGGAATGTGAAGGCGGTCAGTCTGGACAGAGATTTACAGAGCCGTCAAGCACCTAGGGACAGGTGCCCAGGAGGAGAGCAGGGTTGTCCATGCCTGGGACTCAAGGGGATGGGAAGCGTGATGGGCTCAGAAGGTTGGTGAGAGCCCAGTTGAGAGACAAGGGTCTCTGAGGGAGTGGTCTGGCCTGGATCAGGGGCTGCAGATGGTGTGTTACAGTTGGTCTCTGGGTCCTGTATAGCACGGGGGTATAGAATTTAAGCCATGGCCTTGTGGAAGAGTGATGACCCCAAACAGTGCCCCGAGTGACAGGCATTGGAGGGTCTGAATTGAGAGACTCAGTTGTCTCCGATCCATTCTTAGGGAGACAGATGGGAGAACTGACTGGGCCTGGGGGTGTTGGGAAGTAAAGGAAGCCTGGGGCAGGGGAGCAGCTCTGAAGGAGTCTGCCAGCACCAGCTCCCACTCAGCCTCATTTGAGGGGTGTGCTAGCTGGGGGTAGGGATGGGGTTTGTTTGGGGGCCCCTTGACGTGAGCTGATCTAAGGGCCCGTCTGTTTTCTCCTTGGTGCCCCCGACAGGAATGGGAGCTGACTCTCGTCTTGTAGTCCCACTCTCCCCAGCCCCACCCGAAGCCCTGTCGCAGTGGGACCAGCCTGAGAGGGAGGTTTCGGGGCCCTGGCAGTGTGTGCTGTGCCTGCTCTGTGGCTTCCTCTCTAAAGCAGGGCCAGTGGGCTTAGCCCTGTGGTAAGCCAGCCAGGAGGATGTCTGGAAGGATGGGGTGGCCATGGCTTGGGAGCTGGAGCCAGGTGTGGGGGTGGGAAGTGAGACTTGGGGAATAGGGAGGTGGTGGGAGTCGTGAATGGAAGAGGCATATTGGGCATGTGGGTACTGGGAGAGGGAGCTGGCCAGGCCTCCTCTGATGAGAGGCAGCCCTTGGGCTCTAGCTTATCCCAGGAACCAGTAGCCCTTCCAGACCAAACCACAAGAAAGTGCCCAGCTGTCCTCAGCAGGCACTTCTAGACTCTGGGCTTTCAGGCTTGTGAGAAGGACTTGTGATCCAAGCACATGACACCGTTGAGCCTGCCCTGCTGTTCCCACCCTACAGCTTCGATCCCCACCCTGCAGCCCTGACAGTGGCATATGGCCAGCTCTCACGCAGTCCTGGCGCTGACCACTAGGAGACTTCTCCTGAAGATCCCTGTGACCGTCCCTAGCCACCTGGGATCCAGGGGAGAGGCTGGTGGGGGCAGTAGCCATGCTGAGCACAGCCATACTGTTTGTTCTCTCTGCACTCTACTCCTGGAACTGGTTTGACAGGTAGAAGCACATCTCTTCGGTCTGGGAGCCGCTGTGCCAACAACACATGGGGAGTAGGGCAGGGCCACGGCCCTCCATCTGTGTGTGGAGTGCAGCTTGTGACGTGGGACCCACAGTCTACATCTGCTGCTGTCACTACTCCTCGCCTGCCCGCAGTCTGCCTGTCAGCCCTATACTCCTCACATCCCCAGTGCTTGCCACCGACCACCCGTCCACTTCCCTTCAGTCTCCCTCCTCCAGGCCCAGTCCTGTCTGTGGGCACGTTGCTCAATTTCTCTGAGTAAATTAAGTCGAGGGTGTGGGGGCACTAACATGAGTGACTGTCGGGGTACCAGGTCCCAGACCAGGAACATTGCCGGCCTGTCCACAAGCCCGCTGAAGACTTTGGGCCAGTTGCTGCTCCAGTCACACGCCTCGTGCTGCTGCTCTCTGGCCTATGGACCCAGGTGGTGCCAGCTTCTTAACCCTTCAGTTCTTTGCTTGTTTGTTTGTTTTCTTTTGTTTTTTTAGACAGGGTTTCTCTGTGCAGCCCTGGCTATCCTGTATCTCACTCTGTAGACCAGGCTGGCCTCGAACTCACAGAGATCTGCCTGCTTCTGCCTCCAGGATGCTGGTATTAAAGGCGTGCGCCACCACCGCCTCTCCCTAACTGTCAGTTCTTGATATGTGTTCCCATGCTAGTCCCACTTACAGGTGAAACAGGTCATTGCTTTGATTCCAGTCTGGTTCTGAGTACAAATGTGGGAAGGCATGAGGGGTTTTTGATCCGATGCCCTGTGGTGGCACTTGGGAGGAAGTTCTGGAGCACTTAATCCAGTTTGTGCCAGGATAGGGCTCTTTCTCCAAGGTGCCAGGCAGGTGTTGGCAGCACTCCTGAGCCCCACTGAAGCACTCAGAGCTGGCACTGGGCACAGCCCCTGAGCAGACAGTGCCTCCAGGGCATTGCTCCAAAAGGATTAAGATCTGGGAGCCACAGGCCTGGGCTGGACCTGCTGCAGGCCTCAGGGGCGGCTTGGTTTTGCGCAACAGACTTTCCCAGGCTGTTCTGCCCCGGGTTTAGCTCTCCTGTGCTCTGCCCTTCCGAGCGGTCTGCAGGCTAGCAGGGTGACCTTGGGAGCGCTGGCATGTCTGACCCAGGTGACTGACAGAACTCAGGTGATAGATAGCAGCAACCTTCTGCAGTAGAGCATGGGGCTGGGGCTGGAGGAGCTGTTTTCCGTGTGACCTCAGTGCTCACAGGTCCCTGCTCTCCATGACAGGGTGCCCACAGTGTGTTCACCTTCCTTCAGGCACACAGCTCCCCAGTGGCCAGGCATCTGGCGGTGAGGACTAGAGGCACTGAGAGGTGAAGTGACTCACCTGTCTTTGGCTGGGACTCAGACCCAGGTGGTCCCCCGCTCCTAGAGCCTGTTCTTGTGTCCCTTGTCCTGTCTGCAAGTGCATTTAGGCCAGGAGGCAGTGTCACTTCATCTAAACCAGAGGGGACAGTTGTGGCCTTGCAGGGCTGTAGCAGGAATAAGAAACAGTAAAGGTCCTTGACTTCTGGCACTCGGGGAAGCTGGCTCCTGGATGGCTTCAAAGTCCCAAGAGGGTTGGGCTGCTGCTCTGCCTCTGCTAGTGGCTTGTCCCCACCCTTGGCCAATAGGACATACTTTTATAGTGCTGCTACATACTCTTGTTGCACAAGTGTCTTGGTGGCAGTCGCCCCTGCCTGGTCCGTTCAGATGCTAGTTGCTGGGAAGAAGATGACAGGAGATCCCAGAGGGACCGGTAGACACTTAGGCTGGGTGCTGAGGCCTGGGGTGGGGGGCTGGGATGGGACAGGACAGGGACGTCTGCTAAGAAGTTCTCGGAGTCAGCTTGGTATGGAGCAGCTGCAGGTGTGTGGGGACTAATGACACAGTCAGCTAGACAGACATGTGCAAGGACAGGAAAAACCCTAGGAGGCTGTGGGCGAGGCTGCATGGAACACCCTAGGAAACGGAAGATGAGGGGCGCAGGGGTGTGTGTGTATTTATATATACACGTTGTTGTTGATTTTGTTTTTTTATTGTTGTTTTATTTTGTTTTTGCTTTTTTTGAGACAGGGTTTCTCTGTGTAGCCCTGGCTGTCCTGGAACTCGCTTTGTAGACCAGGCTGGCCTCAAACTTACAGACATCCACCTGCCTTTGTCTTTTCAGTGCTGGGATTAAAGGTGTGCAATGCTATACCTGCCCTCTTGTGTTTGAGGCATGCTATCACATTGTAGCCCAGGCGGAGCTCAGGCTCACTGTGAACCTGCCTCATCCTCCAGTGCCACCATGCCTGGGATTTTGTGTTTTTATTGAACTCAGGGCCTCCTGAATGCTAGGAAGTACTCCTTTTCCAAGCTGCTTCCTCAGCCAGCAATAATCAGCTCTGATCAGAGCCATTACTGGTGAGGTGACTAGCGTATGTCCACCCCCACCTCCAGGATCTCTGTGGCTCTCCTGTCTCTTCCATTCCTTCATTCTTGATCTCTAGTACAGCCCACCGAAGCCTGGGCTTTAGAATACTACCATATGACCTCTTCAAGTAACTCCACACTCCCTTCAGGTTACTTATAACCCTGTGTAATACTGATATCTTGTCACTCATTAAATACAGAAAATTTCTTTTTTCATTTCTGCTTTTTTTGAGACAGGGTTTCTCTGTGTAATGATCCTGGCTGTTCTGGAACTTGTTTTATAGGCCAAGCTGGCCTGGAACTCACAGAGATCCACCTTCCTCTGCCTCCCGAGAGTGCTGGGATTAAAGGCGTGGGCCACCACCGCCTTGCCAGAAAAGTTCTGGTTCAAGGATTCCTAGTAGGAAATATGGAGTTTAGGGGGGCTCCTTCTGCATCTGAAAAATATCAATAGCACTAGAGGTAGCATGGGACCCAATGACCATCACTCTGTTGTGGCCATAGCATGTGAGCTTCTTCCCTCAGGAGCTGATTTGTTTGTGAGCTGAGGATGACATTGATCTGTACTAGAACAAACAATCATGCTGTAGGGACTAAGCTGGCCACCTGTCAGCTTGTGTGGCTCAGTTTCTGAAAGTGAAATGACGAGATCTTTGCCTCCCCTTGCTGTGAGGAAAGCAGGTGACTTGTGGTCAGGTGCAGTGTGCCTGAGGGTGACATCAGCTCCTCCACACCCAGGCTGCATGACCTTGGACAAGTATTCTTGTGCCTCTGTTTCTCTGGTTGGCAGAGAGTCTTGGAGTTTTCTGTCAAATTGTTTTGACTTTGGGAGGGAGGAGGGCAGGAAGCTGGCAAAGGGAAGCATGCAGCTGGGCACAGCCCACAAGTGCTGTGGGTGCTCTTCTGTGGGGTGGCTCTTAGTGCCTTTAGATGCCACTGTAGGTCCAGGTCTGTCCCTCTGAGGGCTGCATCTGCATAGGCAGTTGGTGTGGGTGGTGGTGTGGAGAGCCCCCAGTTCCAGGAAGGAACCTCTGAGGCTGGGTGCCAGAGTCCTTAGAGAGATGTACAGGGCTTGGCTGTATCCCCACATTGGGAAAGCTCCTTGAAGTCCAGTTCCTCCGAGATTCTAGCCCTTCATAGTTCTCAGCCTCCGTCACGGGCAGGGCTGAGCGATGGTGGTGGCACACAGTCAGCCTCACACATTGTCTTCCCCACCCTTCCCTTTCTAGGCAGCTGCTCGCACTGTTGCCTGAAGCTGGGGGTGGCACTGGGAAGTGTCTCTGCCGCTGCTAGCTGTGCTCATGTGACTGGCGCAGCACCCTCTCCCTTCCCAGCAGGAGCCTGCTGGCTGCTGATTCCAGCAGGGATGGCCTCCCTGCTTGGTCTGGGTGGGTGGCCCCACCTGCAAGCTGCAGCTTGAGACCGAGGGCTCAGACTCGTAGCCATCTCACACCCACCCTCCCTTCTTCCTTTCAGTCTCAGAGGCTCAGCTGTCAGTCAGCCTTGCAGTCACAGGGCTCCTGTCTGGACTCTCTTCCCCTTCCCTGTGCTGTGCAGAGGACCACTGGGGCTGGTTCCCCAGAGAGGAGGGGGAGGGGCTAGGGAAGGTGGGGCTCCAGAGTATGCAAGCAGGCCTCCAAAGCTAGGGCGGCTTTTCCATGGGGGTATGGTGATGGTGGTGAAGGTGTCGTGGGGTGGTGTTTGGAGAGCAAGGAGGACACCTGAAGCCCCCTTTACTCACCCCTACCAGGTCTTGGCTCTGTGTTACTGACTTGGGTTGTCTTCATAGTAGCAGGAAGAGGGGTATGGACTCAATGGGGGTGCCAGGGCCACACAGCCCTCAGGGGAGGGGCTAGCTCTCCAGGAGGATTCTGACACTTTGCCCTGTTGTGGGTGTCTCTAGAGTTACAGGATGAAGCCCACACCATGCCCAGCCTCCAGCCCGCCCCACTGTAGCCTGCCCGGGCATCAGCTGTTTTTATAAAATAATCACTCAGAGGTTTAATATTAATGACAAACTGTTTGGTCTATGTCTCAGGCTTATTGCTAGCTAGCTCTGACATCTTAAATTAAGCCATTTCTATTCATCTATATTTTGCCACATGGCCGTGGCATTACCTGTCTGCTGGCATCTTGTTCCTTGGGTGGCTGGATGGTGTCTGCCTTGACTCCGCCCTTCTTCATCCTATATCTTTGCTTGGATTTCTTGCTTGGCTATAACCTGTCTTGCCATAGGCCAAAGCAGCTTCTTTATTAACCAATGGTAGCAGCACATTCACAGCATACAGAAAGACCATCCCACAGTACCCCACCATCCCTCAGACTGAGGTGCTCCTTGCTGATCCTCCTGCTCATCCTCCCCAGTTGACCCAGAAGGCACCACCTCCCTTGAATCCCCAGGCAGAGCCCTGCCCTCCCCTTCCACACCGGGTCTTGTATCCTAAGCTGGCCTTGAACTTTTAGCAGTCTTCCTGTTTTAGCATCTGTGCTAGGATTGTAGGTGTCTGACCGCACTTGGTCCTTCCGAGTATAGGTTTGTTTTTAAGGTAGAGTCCTGTAGTCCTGGGTGGTCTCAAACTTTAGAAAGTAACTTGAGGATGGCCTTGAACTCCCATTCCTCTTGTCTCTACCCCACAATGATGGGATTATAGACTGTTACCACCATACTTAGCCCTTCCTTTATTTTTGAGACAGTCTAAGTGTAGCCCAGGCTGGCCTGGAATCCAGATCCTCTTGCCTGAGGCTCCCAAGTGCTGGGACTCAAGGTGTGCACCTGGAGGTGGGCTTTGTTCCGGTCTGTCTCTGTCTGTCAGTCCTTGGCTACCATCCTGTGTGCAGTGTAGACGCTAGTTGTGCTCCCAGCCTGCACCCCGGCCTGGCGGTGGGAAAGCAGCCGCCTGGTCTCCCCCTTTACTTCAGACCACCCTTCGACCCCTTACTGAAGCTCAGGGTCTGGTAGGACCTGTCTCTGCCTCCCTTCCTGAGGCCACTGAGCTCACCTGGTCCTGTACCACCAGCTTCCTTTTAAGGCTTGAGCGTGTAGGAGTGCCCCACAATGCACCTGTCTGGATTAGTAGCCCTGTGTACACATCTGAACATAACCAACAGACATCTTCTCTCAGCTCTTTGTAGATCTGCTGCTGTGCTCTCCTGCCTGAGACGGGTCAGAAGGCCAGAGGGCTTTTTTTTTCTGGTACTACTGTTTCTCCAAAGTCCACACCACATGGCACCGTGCGTGGCTTCAGCCAGAACTTGGTAGAACAGTGGGGGAAGGAAGTGGTGTGTGGTGCTAAACAGCAGGATGGGTCAAGAAAAGCCTATAGACAGGACCCCCACCCGGCCTTTTGTGGCATCTCACCGTGCTGCTGGGAATGCAGTTCAGAACTGAGGTGCCAAGACGCAGGCCACCTGCTCTTAATTTGCCGCGTGTTGGAGGCAGGGTTGTCCACTGCAACAAGGTAGTGTTCAAGGCCCTTTGCCGGTGTGTGTGGTTCCAGTCCTTCCCTAGGAGGAGGGTCTGGAACTCAACCTTCGTCTGCCCACCTGTGAGGCAGACATCCAGCTCCACTGCCCTCCACTGCACTCAAGGTGGCACTGCCCAGCTCCAGCCTCTTCCCCTCCAACCCTGGCCTGTAAGTCCCTCTCCAAGCACTTCCCCTTCACCTCAGTGACCAGCAGTGTGCATTCCCCCTGGGCCTGAATGCCCACCTGTGGGGATCCCTGTGCTGGCTCCCCTGCGTACACAGCTCTGGGGCCAGAGCCAAGGTCCAACACAGCTCCTCCACCAAGGACTCGAGTTTTCCACTCCGCAGGAGTAGACTTGTGGGCACCTAGGCAGCCATAGAACTGCTTGAGGAATGGCCGCACGGTCTTCCAGCACCTGCCTGGTGACCTTGCCTAGAGTGTAGGAAGGACAGCAACTCAGGCTGCTATCTGCCCTTCTGATTGTGGTTCTGCCCTGGGGCAAGAAATGGGATCTCACCGTGTTATGTCCTGTTCTGTTAAACGTGTTTGTAGCAAAGGTTGGCTTCACTAAATGGATCCTCCTCCCTCTGCCTCCACAGTGCTGCTGGGATTACAAGTGTATGCCATGGCTCCTGGCTTCACTGTGGTTTGATTTGTGTTTTCTGATGGCTTATAGTCTTTATGTGTAGTTTTTTTAGATACTTGACCACCTTCAGTGGAGAAATGGCTTTTCACATTCACCCATTTATAAATTGTGTTGTCGTCTTGCTGATTTGTCCAGGTTCTCTCTATATATTTTGGGTGCCAGGCCCTTGTGATGTGGGGTTGTTTCCTCCCAGCATCTCTGGATAGTGTCCAGCCACAGAGAGATGCAGATGAAACTGCTGGTTCCTGGCAGGACAGCTCAGAACGGCACCTTCTCACGGTATCTTCCCATGTTTCATTTCCCCTCTGACACAGGGCCTCACTACGCAGCCCTGGCTGGGGACCAGGTTGGCCTCAGAGTCAGAGAGGTCTGCCTGCCTCTTTCTCAGAAGTGCTAGAATTAAAAGCACGTGCCACCAGGGCAACCTTATCTTCCCATTTTGTTAAAAAGCATGACTGAAAGGCCGAGCATGATAGCATATGCCTGTCATCCCAGCACTCAGGAGACTGAGGTAGGGGATTACCACAGTTTAAGGACAGCCTGGTTTACAGAGCTTGACTCCCCCCCCCCCTCAAAAAAATAAAGCAGAAAAGCATGCTTTACAATGCATCATGGGCTGTGGTAGCTCGCCCAGCTGTTTCCGACTTCCACTCCCTCATTGCTGAGCCAGTATCTTCTCGTTTTCAGCCACAGAAGTGACCAGGGCTAAGTGACCCCAAATCTTCCTGCTCCTCCTCAGTGGTTTTCGCACAAGTTCTTAGGTGACTTTACAAGGCTGAAGGGTGGGAGCATTTGAAGCCCTGGGTTCAGTTTGTGTTTCTGGACTGAGGCCGTGAGGGGCCAAGGCTGCATAGTCCCGGTCACCAAAGCAGGAGAGCAATGCTGGATTCCGTCGCCGTGTTCAGTGAGCACGCACACGAGTGCTGTCTGCATTTGTGTGGCTGCCGGGAGTGGTGGTAGGGGTTTGCTTTTGGTTTCTGGAGTCGGAGTCTCACTCTGTAGCCTAGGCTGGTCGTGACTTTGTAGCTCTCAGCAATCCTCCTGCCTCAGCCCCCTGACCAGTTGACACTTGTGACATTTGGTTAGGAATTAAAAGACACAAACACACACTCATTCATTACTAAATGACTTGAGGTGAACAAAAGAGGTCCATCCATCAGGGACCCACCGTTAGGACAGCAAATGAGTCACACAAAAATTACAAGTCATACGAAAATATGAGCAGGCCTGTGGCACAGGCCTGTGGTCCTAGCTACTTAGGAGGCTGAGACAAAAGGACTACCAGTTCAGCACCTCCTTGGGCTGCAGAGTGAGTTCAAGGCCACCCTGAGCACCTTGGCCAGACCCTATCTCAAAAACTAGTGTAAAAATGGAATGGGGGCTGGACATAGGGATGCACGATTTTGATTGGAGCACTCAGGAGGCAGAGGCAGTCAGATAGATCTCTGTGAGTTCAAGGCCAGTCTGGTCTACATAGTAGGTTGCAGACAGCCAGGACTGTGTAATGAGACCCTGCCTGAAAAAAAAACATAACAAATAGGCTGGGAATATAGCTTAGTGATGGGGTGCTTGCCTGGCAAACACAAGGCCTCAGACTCAGCCCCCGCTGTTTTAAGAAAGTTACAGGAAATAGGGTTGACACAGATGCCGAGTTAAGTGAGTGATTACTGAAGACCCCTTAAAAAGAGGAAAATTTAGGGACTAGAGAGATGGCGCAACTGTTAAGGTCACCTTTTCCAGCAGGACCTGGGGTTGATTCCCAGCACTTGCATTGTTTAGCTTACAGTTGCCTGTAACTCTAGTTCCGTGATGATCTGGTGCCTTCTTCTGACCTCTGTGATCTCCTGCACGTGTGGGGCACATAAACTCACAACATACACATACATTTTGTTTTTTGAAACAGGGTTTCACTGTGTAGCCCTGGTTGTCCTGGAACTTGCTCTGTAGACCAGGCTGGCCTTGAATTCAGTGATCCACCTGCCTCTGCTTCCCGAGTGCTGAGATTAAAGGTATGTGCCATCACTGCCTGGCAAATTTTTTTGTTTGTTTGGGTTTTTGTTTTTATTTTTGAGACAAGGTTTCTCTGTACAAAATTTTGTTTTAAGTTTTCATCATGAACTGGAGAGGTGGCTCAGTGGTTAAGAGCATGTACTGCTCTTCAGAGGACCTGCGTTCAGTTCCCAGCACCCACATCAGGCGACTTAGAAGTGCTCTAAACTCCAGTACCAGGGGTCTGAAGCCTCTGCCCTTTGAGGTACCTGCAGTCATGTGGGGCCCATGTACCAAAGAACACAAGCATACAGGATTTTTAAAAATAAGTCTTTTTAAAAAGTGATTTAAGCCGGGCGTTGGTGGCGCACGCCTTTAATCCCAGCACTCGGGAGGCAGAGCCAGGCGGATCTCTGTGAGTTCGAGGCCAGCCTGGTCTCCAAAGCGAGTTCCAGGAAAGGCGCAAAACCAAACAAAAAAACCCCGTCTCAAGAAACCAAAAAAAAAAAAAAAAAAAGTGATTTAACAGTAGCCGTTATCTATTTGTGATGAGTTGAAAGGGTCTCTAAAGGGCTCTAAAGATAACGATGTGTCTCCTGAGGTGCATTGGGTAGGGTCTTAGGCTGCTAAGGTAAATACAGGGTCATGAAAGCTGCACAAGGAAGTGAGACCTGTGGCTGCTGTAAGGGGTCCTGGGATTGCAGTTTTGTAGCTGGGGTGGGAGGAAGGGCCACACACAGATGATGCTCCGGCCTCAGCTCACTGCTGTTTTATATATATATATATATATATATATATATATATATATATATTTGTTTTGTTTGGTTTTTTGGTTTTTGTTTTTTTTTTGGTTTTTCGAGACAGGGTTTCTCTGTGTAGCTTTGCGCCTTTCCTGGAACTCGCTTTGGAGACCAGGGTGGCCTTGAACTCACAGAGATCCTCCTGGCTCTGCCTCCCGAGTGCTGGGATTAAAGGCGTGCGCCACCACCGCCCGGCTTGTTTTAATATTCTTGTTTGGAATATTACTATGTAAAGAAGTGCTAGTTCTGCACAGGCAGATGACTTGTGTTAGAGTTGTTTTCTTCTTAATGTTTATAATTTTATTAGTACAGTTTGTGTGTGTGCATGTTTGTATGATGTGGAGATCAGAGGACGGCTTTGTGGAGTCCATACTTTGAGTCCACCTTTACCTGGCTCCTGGAGATCCAACTCCAGTTGTCAGGCTTTACCCTCTGAGCTACCTTCCTGGCATGTGCCGCCGTGTTACATTGGAATTCTTGACTCTCAGCTGTCAAGTGACCCCACTCAGGCTCCAGCATGAAGGGCTCCTTTCCCTTCCCGTGACCCTAGTTTCCTGTCTTTCTGTGCTGCCTCAGTCCCACCTGCCTTTTCTTCAGCACGACTTAGCAGGGCATCTGCTCGCTTCTGGGCAGCTGAGATGCCAACCTCTGCCCTCTGGTGGCCTGTCCTTCCTTAACCCCAAACCCTGTTAGGTGCTTTCCCAGGCTGCATTGGGGCCCGTCACTGACTGGGGCAGCGGTGTCATATAGATACTGCCTGCAACATCACCCTATGGGGTGTGTTTTCTGGTGAGGTGTGGGATTAAGAGGGAGAAATGGGTTTCAGTGTCCTCTTCTCCTTGGAGTTGGATCTGGGTCATGGAACATGTGAGCTCAAGTTCAGCCATTTCCTAAAGGCCCTGCTGTCAGAAGCCCAGAGGTGATGGGTCACTGTCCCTTCTCACTGCCCTACCCTGGGCAGGACTGCCATCTAGAAGTGAGAGGCCCCAGGCCACAGAGGCTCAAGGACTGGCCCTGCTATTGTTTTGAAGAGAGGAGGACAGGTTGCTTCACACCCCCTTACAGAAGGTGAACAGGGTCAGCATCATTGCATGGAATCCTGCAGGAGCAATTAGGGCTGTATTTGGGCTGCCATGGGCCTATAGATGACTAGCAACAGGGATTTGGGAAGGTCAGGGGGCAGAGTGCAACCTTAGGTGCTGGCTACCTTTTTTGGAGAAAGAGTTTTTCGCTGGCCTGAAACTTGACAAGTAGGCTAGGTTGGGTGGCCAGTGAGCCCTACAGGTCTGCTTGTCTCTGCCCCCAGCACTGATCTTACAAAGGCATGCTACCTTACCCAGCATTTGGGGTTTCCATATGGTGTGTGTGTGTGTGTGTGTGTGTGTGTGTGTGTGTGTGTGTGTGTATGTGTGTAGCTCACTGAATCAATCTCGCTGACTCCAGCTAGTCTGGCTGCCAGCTGGCCCAGGGATATCTGTCTCTGCCTCCTGAGTACAGGATTACAAGTACCCATCACACCTGTACAGCTCTATGTGAGTGCCATGATCCAGATTCTGGCCCTAATGCTTGTGAGATGAACCCTTTATCCACCGAGCCATATCCCAGCCCACCCCCGACTTCTTTACCTGAGTCTAAGGATTGAGCTCAGGTCCTCATGCTTGCCTAGCAGGCATTTTACTGACTGGGCTACCTCCCCAGCCCTCCCAGCCCCCCCACAGGGATGTTAGTAGCTGGCATGGGTGTGAGCTGTGTACAGCTTGGGGCTCAGCCCTCTGTGTAACAGTTCTAGGCATCCACATGTATAGGGGTGTGAAGTTTTTGCCCCATTGTGCAGATGAGGGAAGGTTGCAGACATGACCTGAAGACCAAGTCCAGTCTACTCTGCCTCTCTGGGAGACTGAGCCCTCCAGGGCCTGTGTACAGAGTTCTACCTCCGGGGGCAGTGCGGCTACTTTGCTCGTGGACAAACTGAGGGGTAGTTCCAGTGCCACAGTGAGTGGATAAGCTGGCCTGGGCTGCACCCTCTTCCTTACACTTGCGTCCCTAGCCCTTCCTTCCCACTGGCTCCCTTAGAGTAGTCTTTGGTCCTGCTGTTCCTTACTCCCTAGTGCTCAGCCCTTCCTTGCCTATCCCCAGGTCTGCCCCTGTGCACCCTCAGCTACCCAGCCCTGGGTAAATGTTTAAGGGTAAACAGTGGGGGTGCCAGCAGTGTTTCCGGATGCAGTTGGGTGGGGACAGGTGCTCTCTCGCCACCTGGTCACCAAGGTATTTGGCCTTGGACTATGATGGTCACTGCTGCTGTTTACAAAGCTCCAGTCCCTTGCTACCATTAGAGCTGAACTGGCTCACACACTGCTTCTAGAAGTCTCTGTGTCATTGGTTGTTTTCTGGGTATGGAGACCCAAGCATGAGATAAGAAGCAGGGCCTGCACCATTTGGGTCTCCTGGTCATCAGGGATATGAGGTAAATGAGAGTGGTCCTTACCTTACTTTTGGGCCACACCTCCCTCTTTCTGTCTCCAGAACTCTGTCTCTGCTGTTACGTCTTAGGCCACACAAGTCTGGCCATCCTGAGTAGTCCAAGTCCCTGCCTCCTGTGCAGGACTTGACTCCCAGCTCTGTGTCCTCACTAGGTCCTTGTCTCCTCTGTTGTGGAGGTGCACTCCTGTCACGAGACAGTGTCACTTGTGTCCTGTGGCGCACACATCCCTTTGAGGAGCCCCTTCCTGCTAGGGCCATAGAGGAAAGCCTGCAGAAAGCTTTCTGTCAGTGACAATGCCATGGGGACCTTATTCTCTTCCCAGCACTGGGCTAGATGTGCCCTCATAGTTCAGACATTCCTCCAACCAGATTAAGTTCTGTGCCCGGGCCTGTGCTAAGGGCACAGGAGTGGCCAGGACAGACCTGTCCTGCCTCACTGTCCAGAAAGGGAGGTGTGAGAGACAGGAATGTGGGGGAGGGCAGGGGATCAGCAGCAGCTCCACAGTCATCTGAGAGGAAGATTTGGAGGAAGCCAACACATGCCACACTGTTGAACCCACCTGTGAGGGTCCCAGTGACTTTCCCAGCTCGGTGACCATCAATGATTTCAAACTCATCATCACTAGGAACCAGATAATGACTTGGGAGCATGGCCCAATAAGGACCTGATGTTTGCCTGTCAGCATTGTTGGTGGACGTTCAGGGGCACCATTTAGGAGGACCCTTTAGGTCCAGGCAAGGAAGGGAACCGTGAAGAGATAAGAGTGAAAACCGGGAGGCAGGAGGTGGCTCAGCGGTTAAGAACACCGACTGATGTTCCAGAAGAACCAGGTTCTGCCGGGCGGTGGTGGCGCACGCCTTTAATCCCAGCACTCGGGAGGCAGAGCCAGGCGGATCTCTGTGAGTTCGAGGCCAGCCTGGTCTCCAAAGCGAGTTCCAGGAAAGGCGCAAAGCTACACAGAGAAACCCTGTCTCGAAAAAAAAAAAAAAAAAAACAAAAAAAAAACAAAAAAAAAGAGTGAAAACCGGGTGCAGGTTGGCTTGGGGAGTCTGATGCCAGGTCGTTCATTGTCAGCATATTTGAACACAGTACAATTTGGGGGAAAGTTTCTAGGCCACAATCGTTTCCGTTCCAGGTGCACAGTAAAGCTTAAGGTGTCACTACTTAGAAACTCCTTTACAAAGTGTATGTGACCCTGAGGTCTGTATAGACATCTGTAGATCATGAGGGTTCCCTAGGTAAAAGGCCTAGAATCTAGTGTGGTCTCTGATAGCATAGAGGTCAGCAGTCTATAAAGTACATGCGATAACCCCACCCCACCCCGCCCCAGCATTGGTTCTGTTAACTGGGAGCTAGGGAGGGAGAGTCTGGGATTATCATTCTGGGGAATTTGGGTGAGATCTTATATCAAAAGGTGGGTGAGGTCTGCCACCACAGATAGCAAAAAGGTCACTCCCTGCCGTCTGGGCAAGAAAACAGGTGTTTTATCTCCTCCATTGAGGAGAGGCCCCTGCATGTTTAACATTCCTGGTTCCCTAGTGCTCTGGGAACAAGGACCTTTGTGCCTCCAACACATATGGTGACCACTCAGAAAAAGCAAGGTTTATTTTTAATTTACGTATAGATGTCTGTGTGATTGTATGCCGAATGCAAAAGAAGGGAGTGTGGGGGTGCTCGTGGAGGCCAGAAGAGGGCATTGGATTCCCCTGGAGCTGGCGTTATAAGCAATTATGAACCCATGTGTGTGTCCTGGGAACTGAATTCCAGGCCTCTGAAAGAGCAGTAAATGCTCTTAACCACTGAGTCATCTTTCTAGCTCCTAAATTATTTTAAATAACTTGAAGAACGAAATAAAACAAAGCACACAGATGGCTGAGAGGGCAAAGTCATTTGCTGCCAAGCCCATTGACTGAGTTTGATTCTCCAGATCACACGGTAGAAGGAGGAGAAAACCAACTCTTGCAGTTGACCTCTGACCTCCGAGTGTGCACACACAGGAAATAAATGTCAAATACTAAATTTGCTTACTGATGGGATAAGTGTATTGTTTAACACAGTACAGCCATAGCTGCGCTTACGCCACACCCGCTGCGGAATGGTGGCTGGAAAGGGTTAGCGTATTGTCCCTGGTGCAGTGCTCTGGTCTGTCTGAGTGGAAAGCCTTGCATGTACAGTAAAAGACCTCCAGTTCACACGTGATAGTCTGGAATCTGAGCTGAGGTGTTTCATGGGTGTTTCCATGGTATTTACATGGCGTGAGTAATGATTGCAAGGTACACGTGTGTTCAGGGCTGAGGCAGCAGGAGATAGCTCCGGAGTGTGCTGCCACACACTCATGCCATACTTTGGCTATTGCAAGTTCAGAAACTTTTTACTGTTTTTCATAACCTCACCCACATGCTCAGCTTTGTCCTAGGACCAGAGTGAGCCACAGTCAGACCCTGACAGGCTGGATATGTGTGCCCAGGCTGTAAAACTTCCAGGAGCAGGTGCTGTGGGAGCTGAGGCCTGAGTGACAGATCTGCTGAGGGTACAGCACACAGGGTAGGAAGGAGGCCCATGTGCACACATTGAGGAGATGAAGCCCCTCCCCAGCTCAGGCCACACCTCATTTTGGGGAGTCAGTCTATGTGCAGGGGACTTGTCACCACAGCTGGCCATGTGCCAGCATCATGTCTGAACATAGTAATGACAAGAGGAGGTAGGCTTGCCTTCTTGGGTGATGTCCTGGGGTCTCTCATCTTCTGAAGCACCCAGTGCACGTGGAACCTTGGCAGGGCTGGGGAGCTTGTGGGCAGGGTGGCAGTAGTGAGGCTGTGGAGTTGTCAGGACCGCAGTGCTCCTGATATCCACTCTCGTTCTGCACGTTTACCCCGTCTCCGACATTGTTTTGGGGGATCATCCTCCACGGCACCTCAACGTCTGTGACACGAAGTGAGCCTTGGGCCTCATTGGTGCCGGTTGATGCCAGCAGATCATGCTGTGGTGAATAACCTTTTCATTTAGCCTGGGCAGGCGAGTCTTGAGTGTGAGCATCCAAGAGTGGGATCTGGATCAGAGGCTCTGTGCCTCTGTACCTTGGACTGGCTTTGCCAAATGAAAGGGCTTCTGCTTGTTTCCCCAATCTGCCCAGCAGCATGGCTCCCCCACCCAGCTTCTTGTTAGCCCATCCTGCAAATAGAGGTGATATGGTAGCTCAATCTACTCCGTCTAAGTATTTGTCTTATGAGATGCAATAGCCATGCATGGAGGCAGAGGATTAGGAGCCCAAGGCCAGCCTCAGAGGCAGTAGGTTCATGGCCACCTGGACAGTCAGTATTGAGACCCCCTCCGAAGGCTGGGGTGGGAGTTAGAGAGTCTCCCCACTGAGGAGGTGCATCCTGGTCACAGCAGCCCTCCACACTCCTCCACTCCCCACTGTCCTCGGGGTTCCAGGAGTGGACCATGCCAGGTCACTGTAGACCCAGCCCCAGTGTGTGATAGAAAGGAACTTTCTTCCACTGGGGCTGTACATACCTCCCATTTCCAGTGCCACTGGCAGCAGCCATCCTGGCATCCCCGGAGGAGACCAGCTCACAAGAAAGGCCAGTACCCAGAGTCAGGATGCCGTTGGAGACCTGGCCCACCAGCTGGGTGTGTCACCACACTGTCCAGGACTCCAGCTCGCCCATCAGGCAGCTTCCCCACTCTGTTCTCTTCTTTCACCCTGTGGTGGCTGTGGAGCCTGGGGTGTCTTTCTTTTTCTTTTTTCTTTTTTGGTTTTTTGAGACAGGGTCTCTCTGTGTAGCTTTGCGCCTTTCCTGGAACTCGCTCTGTAGCCCAGGCTGGCCTCGAACTCACAGAGATCCACCTGGCTCTGCCTCCCGAGTGCTGGAATTAAAGGCGTGCGCCACCACCGCCCGGCGAGCCTGGGGTTTCTAACTCCCACTACAGACCCACTCAGGGAAGAGGATGTAGTGTGTGCGCTGGACGGCTAAGGGAAGCCAGGGCCGCAGGCAGAGCACAGTCCCAGCTTGCTTAGGAACCTGGACCTCTCCACTGAGCATGGTGCCCTACTGCACCCCACCTCCCTCCCTCCCCTAGAGAGCCACCATGCTCCTCCCCTTTGTGTATCACACTCTCAGATGCTCTGTCCTCTTGAAGACAGCGGCTCTGGGCTGGGCACAGAAAGTTGTTTTTTCTGTTCTCCCCAATTTACTGATGTGAAGTTGTTGATCCCACCAGCTGAGACTAAGACCACTACCACAGTTGTAGAGCCAAATTTGAAGCAACGTATTAAATACTGGTCAGGTCCATAGAGGTTTATAAAGGCAAACCCCACTTTGTCCATTCGGGGCAAGCCTACATCCTGATGTACTTCCTGCCTATGTACCTCCTGCCTGTGTGTGAGCAAGCACACCCAGTGCAGTTAGGGCAATCAAACTTGTTTACAGCAGCAGAAACACGTGGCGGCTTGTTATCTTACATGAGCAGCAGCCCCCAGCATTCCAGAAGTTATCTGTCCTTGGGCAAGTGGGGCTTACAGGTTAGAGGCAGTTTGTTTTATAGATCAATTAAACACAGTAATTTAAACTAAAAACACAACTTTAGCCACCGCCAAGTCTCCTTACCTCTGTAGCCTAGCTAGCCATGAGTTCAAGTTAATCCTTCTTCCTCAGCCTCCCCTGGGCTAGATTGACAGGTGTGAGCCACCAGGGGTTTCTGAGTGACTGAATGTGTGGATTCCTGCACAGGGCTCAGTGCTGAGAGCTTGGACAGCGTGGTGGTGCACACCTGGAGTCCCAGGATGCCCAGGCTGAGGTAGGGGGTCACCTGTGTATTTCAGGATAGCCAGGGTCATAGGAATGACAGTGAGGACGTGACCACTCCCAGGTCTGGTTGAGGAGAAGGTTTAGTGTAGACATGAAGGAGCATGCAGCCAGAGGCATCTGGAGAGTCCAGACTGAACATGGCCAGCTGAATAGACTGGGGCCATGGGGGTGGGGGCAAGGGAGGGAGAGGAGAGAGGGCAAAGAGGGGACCAGGAGGTAAGAGAGCGTGGGGCCAAAACCTCTGAATTGTATAGGAATCTGAAGCTGGGGGAAGGGAAGCCCGGCCCCTGGGCTGGAAAGGGTTAGGGTAGGGGGTGGGGTGAGATGTGCTAGGAGGAGCCACAGGGACTGAGTGAGACTTGTCCCTGGTTTCTGTGGGGCCTGACACTCCATTGTGAGACATTGTCTTTCCGCCACTCTTAAGCTTGTCTAGCTCACCTTCCTAGAAGGCAGCGCCCTGGGTGTCCTTCCAGAGCTCAGCAAACTGCAGATGTGTCCAGTGGCTGGAGTTTGTAAATAAAGTTTGGCTCCCCCCCCCCCCCCCCCCCCCCCCGCTTCTCTGTGTAACAGCTCTGGCTGTCCTGGAACTCGCTTGTAGACCAGGCTGGACTGGAAACTCACAGAGATCCACCTGCCTCTGCCTCCCAAGTGCTGGGATTAAAGGCGTGCGCCATCAGGCCTGGCTGTGAATAAAGTTTTCATCTGAGCATAAAACTCAGTTTTGCCTCATGTTCCTCCTCTGAAGTGGAAGTGAGATCCTCACTTCAGGCAAATGTTTGAGGAGTTGACCCCGTGTCTGCAGAGGACGCTCTTGATCAGACAGCTTGGCATGAGTGTGTCCATGTGCACTGTTCACCTGCTGCGTCCTCAGTTGTCACCGCAGCAGCAGTGTCCTGCAGAGCCTGACCTTGATGCAGCTGAGCCTCACGTCCTGGTCTTGCCCTCTCTGCCCTGGACGTAGGCCTATTGGAGCTGCCGAGGCTTCTGTGGGGTCTACCAGAACCGAGGCTCACATGAGGTGGCCTCCCTCTGTCCCTGGGAAGACAGTCTCCCGGAGCCTCAGCAGTGCGGCTCCTGCCCCCCACCCCAGTGGCTCCTCTCCAAGGCCTTGAGTGTGGCCTCCAGCTGCCCCTTCCCATGCCCTCCCTCTGTGCCTTTCTAAGGACGGCTGCTGACAGTGCTGTGCTGTCCTGTGTCCCACTCTGACACTCCCGCAGGGCTGGGTTTGGGTGTCTGCTAAATGCTGCAGCGGGCAGACCTGCTCCCCGTTGGGGTTGCCTGGGGGACCAGCCCCTCCGTTTACCAGCTGGCCTCCTCCTCTTTGTTCCATAATAGCAGCACAGAGTCTACGTTGCCAGGTCACCTAGGGGCTCGTTAGCACCCAGTCAGGCCCTTGCTGGGACCTCCCAAGTGAGACAGCACTCTGAGCCTGGCCCTCCAGGTCTCCTTGTCCATGGTGGACATCAGGGACCGGGGAGTTGTTCCCAGTAAGGACAGCATGGGGTTAGGGTGCAGGTTAGTGAATAGCCCTGCCCATGGGCTGTGTGCACCCCACCCCCAGTGTTGTTTTCTGGTGGGGACCCCTACAGAATGCCCATTTCCTACCAGCACCCAGCTGCCGGGGATGGCTTGAGACGCTGCTGCCCCCTTGTGCCGGCCCACCCTGCATTTCATCCACACCCTTGCACCTGTGTGCACACGTGAGGTCAAGCCTCCTGGCGATGTCACCTGATGCTCGGCATCAGATTTCTCACTGTCTCTGTGAGAGCCACAGCAGCCTGTCCCTGGGGAGAGGCGGCCCCACGGCTGAGGCCCTGCTTGCCGGCCAGGCTGCAGTGTTCTTACGGAACAAGGGTCTGTCCCTGGTGGCCCTTCCGTGAGTGACAGGCCCATACTCCCACCCACCTCCACTGCTGCGGCGGTGAGCAGATGGGCCTGCCTCTTCTGGCTCTGTGACTAGGCAGGTGCCCCGCCCTCTGGCAGGCTTCCCAGTATAAGATGAAGATGGAAGTGTGCTGTCTCTGGATCTAGATCAGTCCCAGTCCTGGTTAAATGAAGTTGCCTGTGGAAAGTCCTTAGCCATGCATGGAATCCCAGTGCCTGTGGGGCAGGCACAAGGGTCATGAGTTCTGGGCCAGCCTGGGCTTTCTAAGGAGTTCCTGTTTTATAAGGGAAAAGCATGAGTTCTGAAGATTGAGAATCAGCCACTGCTACTGACTCTCTCCAGCTGTGGTCCAGCTGACAGAGAGCCAGCTGCTTCTCTGGTTTCCTCCTGTCACTTATCTCTGAGACTGGGCAGCTCTTTCAAAGAGGACTCTGGGGTCATTTGTCCAAGCTTGTCAGGGCAAGGATCCAAATGTGGCTTTCAGTCAAATTTGTCACACACACAGACACGCCACTCTCCCTTCCTCTCTGATGACCATTTCAGTCAGCAGCGGCGGCGGCGGTGCCTCCCTTGGTACCCAGAAGCTGAACCTGAGTTGAGCGGACACACCTGAGGTGGGCTCCACAGAGCCCTTAACTGTATGCCTGCTGCACTGTGCCTCCCCGACTCCCTCATCACAGCCAACACTAGACCAACATGTCCCCAGCACTTTTTTTTTAAGATTTATTCATTATGTATACAGAAGAGGGAGCCAGATCTCATTACATATGGTTGTGAGCTACCATGTGGTTGCTGGGAATTGAACTCGGGACCTCTGGAAGAGCAGTCAGTGCTCTTAACCTCTGAGCCATCTCTCCAGCCCACATTTTTTTCTCCTAAGATTTATTTATTTTAGCTAAGCAGTGGTGCCACAAGCCTTTTAATCCCAGCATTCTGGAGGCAGAGGCAGGCAGATCTTTGTGAGTTCGAGGCCAGCCTGGTCTACAGAGTGAGTTCCAGGACATTCAAAGTTACACAGGGAAACCCTGTCTTGAAAAACAAAAAACAAGACAACAAAAACAGATTTATTTATTTTATGAGTATGTGCCTGAGGGTGTATATGTGTGTACCATATTTGTGTAGGTGCCCTTGGAGGCCAGAAGAGGATGTTAGATCCCTTGGAGCTGGAGTTGCAAATGGTTTGAGTTGCCTGGTGTGGGTGCTGGGAATTGAACCCAGGTCCTCTGCAAGAATAGCAAGTGTTCTCGATGCTGAACTGTCTCTCCAACCCTGCCTCTGTCTTCCTTATCTTTAAATACATACAGGTCCATTAATGATTAATATGCTCACCCCCGAGCTACTCACCAGTTTCTCCTTTGACCGCACTGGTGATGTTCTAGGCCTTGCTCACACTGATGACTCCAGGTGGAGTGGAGTCAGCTGTGGTAGGCCGGGGCTGCCACAGCATGAGCATCACAGGGCCAGCTTTGAGCTCCTATTCTTGTTTCTTTACTGTATCTGTCACCGCTTAGAAGGTGGGAAGCTGATAAAATGCAGTTGTCATTTATTTATTATTCATGTCATTTATTTATTAATAATGACTATTATTAGTGTTATTGCCTGCATGTATGTCTGTGTATCACATGCATGCCTGGTGCTCACAGAGGCCAGAAGAGGGCACCAGATCCCCTGGGACTGGAGTTTCAGACAATGGTGAGCCACCATTTGGGTACTGGGAATTGGACTCAGGTCATCTGGAAAAGCAGCCAGTGCTCTTAACTGCTAAGTCATTTCTCCAGCCCAGTATTAGTATCATTGTTATAACACTAGGAGCTGTATCTCCAGCCCTCTTTGTAATTTTTATTTGAGTCAGGGTCTCACTACATTGCCAGGCTTTCCTTAGCTCCTCCTGCACCAACTACCTACGTACCTGTGTCCCCATACCAGGCTGTGTGGTCGGTTTTCTTGTTGACTGTACAAGGCTAAGAATTACCAGTGATGACAAAACAGCCCATATTAGCCCAGGCCCAGCTTCACCCCAGCTAATGTCACTGGCCTGGACTTATGGCCTTTGGTTGAACCAAGTGTCTATTTGGAGCCTCACTGGTGCCCTCTGGTAAACCCTGGGATGCCTCGGAGTGATCTTTAGAGGCAACATATTAAATAGAGTTAGAAAAGATGCCAGTTAGATAAAGCCAGCCCCTTTAAAATTGTCATCTTTGCTATGTGTGTTTCTTCTCTTCATGGTCACCTGGATAGCCCAGTGGGAGTGTCTATAATTGCTGCTGTTTTCAAAGTTGTTGTCAGTACCCAAAATCTTCAAGTATGTATGTGATATGAGAACACTTATTGTTTTATTGTTTTGTGGGATTCATGGGTTACTGGAGATGTAAACTAGGACTTTTTGTAAGCCACACCCCCAGAACCTCAATGGGGGAATTCTAGGTAGGTGCTCTACTAGTGAACTATCTATCTATCTATCTATCTATCTATCTATCTATCTATATATATATTTAAAGATTTATTTATTTATTATGTATACGGAAGAGGGTGCCAGATCTCATTTCAGATGGTTGTGAGCCACCATGTGGTTGCTGGGAATTAAACTCAGGACCTCTGGAGGAGCAGTCAGTGCTCTTAACCTCTGAGCCATCTCTCCAGCCCTCATATATATTTTTTAAGATATATTTATTTATTATCCATACAGGGTTCTGCTGACAGGCTAGAAGAGGGCACCAGATCAGACTATAGACGGTTGTGAGCCACCATGTGGTTGCTGGGAATTGAACTCAGGACCTCTGGAAGAGCAGTCAGTGCTCTTAACCTCTGAGCCATCTCTCCAGCCCCTGTATATTTATTTTTTTAATTATAGGTTGAGACAGGGTCTCACTAAGTTACCCAAACTGGCCTTGTACTCACTCTGTAGCGCAAGCTGCTTTTAAACTTTTGATCCTTCTGCCTCAGCCTCCCAAGTAACTACAATGCCTGGCTTAAATGTATTTTTCTAAAAAGTTCAGAAGAAGCAAATCTGGCAGACAGAAATACAGACGGCAGTTTCTGTCCCAACCACCTGTTCCCAAATAATCACTCTAAGGCTTATATTAATTGTAAATGCTCGGCCAATAGTTCAGGCTTGTTACTAACTAGCCCTTACATTTTAAATTAAACCAAACTCCTTATTTATGCTCTGCCACATGGCAGTACCTTTATTAACATGGCAGTTTTATCTCCTGCTCCCTCTGCATCTGACTGGCAACTCCAGACTCCGCCCTTCTTCCCATCATTCTCAGTTTGGCTCTCCTACCTAATTTTATCCTATTCAGCTATTAGCAAGTCAGCTTCTCTATTAAACCAATCATAGCAACATATATTCACACAGTGTAAATTCTATTCTACAGCATTTCCCCCTTTTTGTCTAAATAAAAAAGGGAGGTTTTAACTTTAACAGTAAAATTATATACAACAGAAGAATTACAATTACAATATCTAGTCTATTTATATTTGGCAAAATTAGAGAAAATATTCTATCTTTGTGACTCTAAAGTTTTATGCCTAATTTATCTTTTATCATAACAAAGGAAAACTTTAACTATGACTATCTATTCTTCTATCTAGTCTTCATCGCCGTCAAAGACCCCAGAAGGGTGAAATGTTACCTAATAACAGGGACATCTGGCTGCCTGGACAGTTACTAGGTTCTTCTGTGATGTTGGACCATCTAACTTTCGCCTACAGGCCTAATATATCTGACAGACTTTTTTGAGAAGCAGGGAATTCTGAAGGACTGTCCTACTTTGTCTTGGCAAAATCTGGCAGTCACTTTCTTTTGTGTCCTGCTGGTCCAGTTTGGACAGTATACTGTCAGTAATTGAGGCAAGGGCAGTTTCTTGGCCAAATGGCTAACTTTTGCCACCAAGAAAGCAAACTCCTCCATATGGAGTTTCTTCAATATCCATTATGTTCTCTGAAGTAAATTGTTGCTGCCAGGAACAGACATGTCTCATCGTCAAGAAAAGTCTTATGTCATTAAAACATTTTAAATACCATGTTCTGTAGGTCTTTGAAGTTTTGAAGACCATCTATCTATCTAAATATCTGTTTAACCTTGAAAACATGTCTGACATGACTAAAGTTTGACTCTTATAGATGATTAACTATTAATCTGTATTTCTTAATTATACATTACATTTTTTAATGAGTTGCATAAACACAATACCCTAAACAAGAGTAGAAACATACATACAGCATAACAAAATTAACTTTAAATTTGTATTAATAAACCAAAATCTATTCCAATGTAAAATATTTTGAGACTCACAGGTTTCTTTGTTTAAAAGTAGATTTAACAATCTATCTTCATATCCTATCATTTCTATATTCCCCCTTTTTCTTCTCAGAACAAGATCATTGAATCTAATCTCCCATGTTCAGCTTTTTTCCTGACCATTACCAATTACAACTTGTAACCAACCCCCCCTTAAATGATAATAAACATCCATACCCCATTTTTTTGGGAGTGTGGGTATAGTTCTCTGGAGTACTTCCTGTTGTTTGTGGGCACTGTTATCTTTGGAGGACCCTGAGAAATTTTAAGATTATGGTCAAGTCCTGACTGGTGTATTCTGTGAGGCTGTATCATCTCAGCCAGTAGCCTTGAAGCTGTTCTGGATGCAGAATTCTCAGGAGACTGTAACAGGCATTTTGAAATGCTGGATTGGCTGGGCCATCTGTTTTCATTGGTGTTTGGTCCCCCTGTTCTGAAAATACATAAACTTTTAAAGGTAACATACATATTTGCATCAACATAGATATAGACTGTGCACTGTACACGAGTCAGCCAAAGATGATTTTTGTTCTGTGTTTGAGCAGGTAAAATATTCATCACCTGTCTTATAGTTCTAGGTTTATTTCTTTATGTCTGCAGTCAGGATTTCAGGGGGTCTTCCTCGATCAAACCTGATTTTCTTTAACCCTGAATGAATCTACAGCTTCTCATTTCCTGTGGAAATAAAAGCAGAACCTCTTCCCAACATAACATATCTTTTGACTTAAGTCATTTTGAAGTCAAGACATTTTTTAATACATGGGTTGGTTTAACCCGGCAGCTTTCCTAATCCAGTGTGCCTTAGCAGCTGTCGTTTCTTCATTAACAATCTGAAAAGCAGAGAGACTCTGTCCCAAAAACAAAACAAAATAAACCTTTTTTGTTTTGTTTTGTCTTTTGAAACAGTTTCTGTGCATAGTCCTGGCTGTCCTGGAACTCACTCTGTAGATCAGGCTGGCCTCGAACTCACAGAGATCTGCCTGCCTCTGCCTCCTAAGTTCTGGAATTAAAGGCTTGTGTTACCACCACCTGGCTAAAACAAACCTTTTTTAACTAAAAAAAAAAAAATTTCTATTGTTTGGGGACATGTCACTTGTACCAGGCACATGTGTGAAGTTGGAAGACAACTTGAGAGAGTTGGTTCTCTTCTTCCACCATGTGGGTCCAGGGTCCAACTCAGGTTGTGATGTCAAACCAACCCCACCGGGGGTTAGTTTGAGGAAGAGTTTTTAATGAGGGATTGTCTAGGTCGAGGGACTGTGGTCACTTCTGGGGATTTCTTGATTGTCGCTGAGGTAGGATGGAAGGTCCACTCTGAGTGTGGACTTGGTTTTATAGACTGAGCCCTGAGATATATTGTAAGGCAGGAGAAGGCTAGCAGGTACATTCTTCCCTCTCTGCCCCGACTGTGGGTGTGGTGTGTGATTTTGCCACAGTGAGGGATTATAACCTGTAATTGAGGCTGGATAACCCCCATGGGGGTGCTTTTTGTCAGGGTGTTTCTCACAAAATGAAACTAGAGTACCCTGAGCCAAATGCCTGCCTGGCCTTGTGCTGGCCTACAGGGGACCTGGTGGTAGCCTGCCCAGCTAGGGCTCCCCGTGTGGTACAGGGGGGAACCCGTAAGCAGCAGTCTTGAGCTGTGTGTGTTTCTGTGGCTGCCTGACAGCCCAGCGCTTTGTAGAGGGCTGGGCCAGTTTTGTGTGATGCCTGTGACCTGGAGCTCTGTCATGCTGCTGTTGGGAGGGAGGAATGAAGGGCAAGGCAGCAAGCAAGGACTGTGGAGTCTGAGCCTGCTCCTTTGCCTGCAGCCCAAAACGTGACTGTGGATGAAGTGATCAGTGCCTACAGGCAGGCCTGCCAGAAGCTGAACTGCCGACAGATCCCGAAGCTCCTCAGGCAGCTGCAGGTATGAGGGGTGGGGACACTCACCGAACGCCTATGCATCAATGTGTGCATGTGTGTTTGTATGTGTGTAGGGAGCATGGCCTTGGGGCCTGCCCAGCCTGCCCCCAGCCAGGGCCTGTGTAAGGACAGCTGTAGAAATCCTCAGTTCAGCCGTGAAGTTAGCAATAATCCAGAATCACAGTAAGTGGTAACTACTGACTCTGTCAGCCCCAAAGAAATCCTGTCCTCACAGAAAGGTCATCTTGTCCATTCCTTCAAGTCTAGATTCCAAAATTAACTCCTAAAGCCTGATTTCTAAGGCAAGCGTCAGCCTGGGCTCTGTACTGATGCCCAACCCAACAAACGAGGACAAAACAGCAAAAACCCAAGCCTGGACCTCAAGAGATAGACCTCCCTGCTGTTTAGAAAGTTAACAGAAACCAGCACTGCCTGTCATCCCAGCACCTAGAGGGTGGAGGCAGGAGGATGGAGTTCAGGGTTATCCTCAGCTACATGATGAGTGTGAGGCCAGCCTGGGCTATATAAGACCCTGTCTCCAGAATCAAAAACAAGCTGGCAAGATGGCTCAGTGGGTGAAGGTGCTTGCTGTCAAGCCTGGCAACCCGAGTTTGAGCCGCTGGAAGCCACATGGTGGATAGAGGTAGAGGACTACATTTTTCACATGTGAACAGTGATGTGTGCGTGCACACACACATGCATGTGCACATACACACATCAAAAGTTTAAAGACAGACATGGAAAGCAAAATTGACTTCTCATTTCTTCCCCTTCCCCCAGATCCCAGGAGGCCCCTATCCTCAGCCTGTTGGAGAATTTGTAGAAGGGATTGCTGGCTCAGACGTACCAGCCCCAGGCGCTGTCTGAGTTAGTTAGTGTGAATGTGGGCAGACTGCCTGTGGCCTTCCTCTCTGTGGTCACCCCTGGACCCCATCACCACACAGGGTCCTTGGGGTGCCTGGTCATTGTTGTCTCTGTGTTCCTGGACTCTGTCTGTTCTGTAGAGTTAGCAGAACGGGGGCTTGCCCCTTCCAGGAAGAGCCTCTCAGTGTGGCATCTGAGGCAAGGATGAGGGCTGACTAGACCTGCACCTCACTGGCCAAGTATGCTGTCAAGCCAGCCTTAGCCTGTCTCTCCTGGGGCTTTGTTACAGCACTCAACCCTTGGGTGACAGTGAAGCCCAGAGACTGGCACCTGGCATGTGTGTGCATTAGGTGGACCCCACAGGAAGGGGCTGGGAAAACACCAGAGCCAGAGCCTTTATGTCTTTTGCTGAGTGCCACTCGTGACGGTCAGCCTACCCGTCCCAGTCCTCGGGACAGACTTGCCCGAGTCTGGACATCTCCTCAGCAATGCTGGGGACCCTCAGCCTCACTTCAGCAGCTGGAGTGACGGGGCTGTGGCTCCTTGATCCAGGCAAATGAATCTCATGCTCTGTGCTCAGAACCAGCCCCGGTTGTCCTCTGGGCCTTTGTCCAGCTGCCCTGGCCAGGCCCGTTCCAGATGCCCTCTCACTGCAGGGCGTGGCAGAGCCCGCTCAGCCTTGACTGCCCCACTTGCAGGCCACCCCAGTTGCTGGGGTGTCTTACCTGCCTTGACAAGCCCCATGCTTTCTTAGGAGTTCACGGACCTCGAGCAACGCATCAACTGCCTGGACCTGAAAGGTGTGTGTCCCCAGGGATAGCAGGTGTCCAAGGGTTTGGTGGCTTCTGCAGGAAACAGAGACTGGTGGTGGTGTGGACTCTCCACATAAAGGTGCCCGCCCCTTCCCAGGGGAGAAGCTTGACTACAAGACCTGTGAGGCTCTGGAGGAGATCTTTAAGAGGCTGCAGTTCAAGGTTGTGGACCTGGAGCAGACCAACTTGGATGAAGATGTGAGAATCCTGCTGCCACCAGGCTCCTAGGCCCTCTTGAGGCTTGGGTAGGGCAAGGGCAGGGCCTCATGAAGACCAGAAGGGGGTATCTGATGTGACCAGGGTGGGCCTGAGGCCCTGAAGGTGAGGCCTGGGGAGCTGGGTGAGGGGCAAGTGTGGCCACCAGGAGCCCTCCTGGCTGTCACGCTGCAGGGCTGAAAGGCACCTGAGAGTTGCAGCCTGTGTGGGCTGAGTCTTCCTGAGCATAGGTTGTAGAAGAGCTCCACCCTCCCAGGTCATACAGGTCATACCTGTCATTTTGAGGCTCTTGCGGGCCCAGCACCCCTCCTGTGGCATAGCCCATGTTTCCCTTGGCCATCTGACCTGAGGCCAAGCCCACGTGTGCCTGTCCCCAGGGTGCCTCAGCCCTCTTTGACATGATTGAGTACTACGAGTCGGCCACACACCTCAACATTTCTTTCAACAAGCACATTGGCACCCGGGGCTGGCAGGCTGCTGCCCACATGATGCGCAAGGTGGGTACCTCACACACTGGTGGGAAACAATGTGGGGAGATCTATCCCAAGCCCATCTCTCCTGCCCTCCTGCAAGGTAATGCACCTCCTTCACTCCTCCCTAGATGACCCTCGCAAAGTGGCCATGTCTCCAGCCTGCTTTACTCAGCCTTGCAAAAGACTGGAGCAGGAAGGAAGTGGAACTGTCTGGGAGGAGGGTCCCCATAATAACGGGAATCAGGGAACTCAGACATAGGCCCCAGTGTGTAAAACTCAGGTGCTAGCTGTGACTACTGAATGACCTCTCCCCTCACTTGTCACCACCAGACAAGTTGCCTACAATACCTGGATGCCCGAAACACACCCCTGCTGGACCACTCTGCACCCTTTGTGGCCCGCGCCCTCCGCATCCGCAGCAGCCTGGCCGTGCTGCACCTAGAAAATGCTAGCCTGTCTGGGCGGCCCCTCATGCTACTGGGTAAGTCTGTGTCCGTAAGGCCTGCTGCTGGACAGGTGACCCAGGACATGGGCTGGCCAGTCACTCCCACCCCCTCCCCAGCCACAGCTCTGAAGATGAACATGAACCTACGGGAGCTGTACTTGGCGGACAACAAGCTCAACGGCCTGCAGGACTCAGCCCAGCTGGGCAACTTGCTCAAGTTCAACTGCTCCCTGCAAATCCTGGACCTGCGCAACAACCACGTGCTAGACTCAGGTGTGCCTGTCTGCTGCTGTCCACAGTGTGGCCTCTCCCCGCACTGCCCTCCCAGGCTCACAGCTGCAGGGAGGGCAGGTGTGCCGCTGTGACAGCCCTGATAGGGAGTCTAGGACTGAGGGTCAGAGGTCAGGCCAGAGCCCCTGGGTCTCCCTGGTACAGAAGAGCAGAGTCTCTCCAGGGATGGAAGAGGCACTGACCACCCGCCTCCCCTAGGTCTGGCCTACATCTGCGAGGGTCTCAAGGAGCAGAGGAAGGGTCTGGTGACCCTGGTGCTGTGGAACAACCAGCTCACGCACACAGGCATGGCCTTCTTGGGCATGGCGCTGGTGAGTCCAGGGGGCTTGCTCATCGTCCTCACCCTGCTTGGCCCCAACACGTTGTGTGTGTGTGTGTGTGTGTGTGTGTGTGTGTGTGTGTGTGTGTGTGTACGTGCTTGCACGTGGAGGTTGGAGGACAGCTTGCAGGAGTCAGTTTTCTCTTTCCACCATGTATAAATGTCCAGGTATAGAACTCGAATTCGTCAGCCGGCCCTGGGCCATGTTTCTTTCATTGGGTCTCTCTGTCCGTCTGTCTGTCCGTCTGTCTCTCTCTCTTTCTCTCTCTCTCTCTCTCTCTCTCTCTCTCTCTCTCTCTCTCTCTCCCTTCCTTCCTTCCTTCCTTCCTTCTTTCTTTTTTTCCCCCTCCAAGACAGGGTTTCTCTGTGTAGCTCTGGCTGTCCTGGACTTACTCTGTAGACCAGGTTGGCCTTGAACTCAGAGATCCTCCTGCCTCTGCTCTGAATGCTGGGATTAAAGATCCAAGCTGGGCCCTATTTCTTTAGTTGCCTTTTTGTAACAGACTACATAGGACAGTGCTTTGCACAAACTGAATTATGTTGGCCTAAAAAATTAATGTTTTCTAGAAGCAGTCAGTAAGCTTTTAGTCTTTTGTTTTGTTTTGTTTTGTTTTCGAGACAGGGTTTCTCTGTGTAGTTTTGGTGCCTGTCTTGGATCTCACTCTGTAGACCAGGTTGACCTCGAACTCACAGAGATCCGCCTGGCTCTGCCTCCCGAGTGCTGGGATTAAAGGCGTGCGCCACCACCGCCCGGCAGTTTTTAGTCTTTTTATTATCACATAATATAGAAAGTAATTTGAGCAGGTACAAACACTCCCAGGGGAGGGAGACACTTTTGTGGGGTGCCCTCCCACAAGAAAGCTGTTTTCAGGGTCCTTTAAGCCATTCAGAGACAGGCTTGGTGAGGGGAGGGAGCCAGACTGTGGACTCGGTGGGGAGTGGGCAGTGTGGGCTTTGGGGAGCCCCAGCATGGGAGAGACCTGAGTTTCCCAGACCTATGGTAGAATTGTGCCCTGAGAGGCAGGCAGGAGAGAAGACGCTGCCTCTGCTCCTCTTCCGGCTTCTTTCCTGATACCTTTCTAGCTTTCCTCCACCGTGGCTCCCCCTCCTCACCTTCCCTGTCCCTTCCAGCCGCACACACAGAGTCTGGAGACACTGAACCTGGGTCACAACCCCATTGGGAATGAGGGTGTGCGCAACCTCAAGAACGGGCTCATCAGCAACCGGAGCGTGCTGCGCCTCGGCCTGGCCTCGACCAAGCTCACATGCGAGGGTAGGATGCGGGCCAGGCGCGCAGGGGCCAGCGGGGCTCGGCAGGGCGGCCGGCCGGCGGCCAGGCGTGGGGCCCGTGGCCAGCCCCTGCGGTCCCCCTCCCAGGCGCGGTGGCCGTGGCAGAGTTCATCGCCGAGAGCCCCCGCCTCCTGAGACTGGACCTCCGGGAGAACGAGATCAAGACGGGCGGGCTCATGGCACTGTCCTTGGCCCTCAAGGTGAACCACTCCCTGCTTCGCCTGGACCTGGACCGGGAGCCCAAGAAGGAGGCGGTGAGGGCGCTCGCTTTGTACCAGTGCTGTCTTTCTTGGGCGGGGCAGGCGGGAGGGTGAGGGGGCCAGGGTAGGGCCGAGGCCACACGGAGCCCTAGCAGGCCGGGTCCCACAGGTGAAGAGCTTCATCGAGACGCAGAAGGCACTACTGGCCGAGATTCAGAACGGCTGCAAGCGCAACTTCGTGCTGGTGAGGGAGCGCGAGGAGAAGCAGCAGCTGCAACTGTCTGCCTCCATGCCCGAGATCACCATCACCGCACCCCAGCCCCTGGAAGAGCCTGGGGACCTGCCGGCCATGGGGGCGCAGAATGGGGCCCCTAGCCCTGGGCCTGACCCTGACTCAGACTCGGACTCAGACTCTGACCGGGAAGAGCAGGAGGAAGAGGAGGAGGAGGAGGAGGAGAAGCAACAGGACCAGCAGAGGGCCGAGGGCGGCGCTGACCAGAGTCCCTCAGCCCCCTGCCCTGCCCTCGTACCCTCCACGGACTCCCTAGGCCCTGGGGATAAGAGCCCCCCAGGCAGCCCCTCCTCCCCCACTGAGCAGCGCATTTCTGTCTCCAGCCCAGGCCGAGGCCACAAGGTGTTTGTGGTGACCCGGGTGGAGAGTCCACCCGAGAGGCCAGAGCCCCCTGTTCCCCCCACCTTTGTCTCCTCTCCTCCCCCCTCCCCTCCCTCCCCACCTGCCTCTCCACCATCTCAGACCATGGACATCCAGGACCCAGAGTCATCCGAGGCTCAGCCCCAGCCGGAGCCATCTCAGGCAGGGCAGCCTCTGCCCAACGGCCTGAAGCCTGAGTTTGCCCTGGCACTGCCCCCAGAGCCACCCCCAGGGCTGGAGGCTAAGGGGGGCAGCTGCAGCCTGGAGCACGGTAAGAAGAGTGAGGCAGGGGGTAAGCCACCAAGGAAGCACCTACCTGTGGGCGGGCTTCAGCTTCCCGTTCTAGAATGCCCCGTAAAGGGATAGGAGACCGCACTTGGTTGTTGGTTCCTACTCTGGACCCCAGAGCTCTCCCTGGGGTGGGGACGGTGTGGTCTGGAGGGGCAAGGCCATACCCTGCCTGCCTCTGAGGGAGCTGCCACCCACTGCCTACAGCACTGCACCGCCCCCAGGGTGCCAGCAAGCTAGAGGAACTGCTTTTAGAGGCCAGTCAGGAGGCCCCGCGGGACACACTGTGACACTGTGAGTAGGTGCCATCTGGGGGGCTGGCATGAAGAGCTGGGAGCCCCGCTGACCCTCCCCACCTCTGTTCCCTAGTTCTTTTGTTCCGGCCGGTCTGTGATGAGCTGAAGCCATCCCCAAGGATCTGCTGACTCCCCGCCTAGTCCCCCAGGAAGCCAGGCGGGGTACCCCAGGCCTCGCTCCAGCAACACTACAGCCACAGGGGCACGGGGCTGGGAGTGCTTCCCGGACTCGAGCACGTATTTATGTGTCTGCCGCTCCCCAGGTTGGGGCTGGGGTGGACAGGAGGAAGAGGACGGTCGGGAGGAGCTCTCCAGGGTCACTGGCCACAAGGCTGCTCTGGTCCTGGAGGACCAGTGACCAGCCTGCCCTGGGAGGGGTAGGAGGCAGGGCAGGTGGAGGATGGTCCCCTGGCCCCTTTCAAGACCTGGCTGGTGAGCGTGGTGGTGGAGTTTGCCAGCCCCTGTGGGGTGGGGCCAGTGGGAAGGAAGGAAGAGAGCTTTCTTTCTTAAGTGCAATAAAATCTATCAGGGAACTGGGCACGCAGCAGTGGGGCTCTGGGACCTGCTGCCCAGGCCACTGAGGCTGCGCCCTGCAGGCACTACAGCAGTGGGCGGTGGGTGGGTGGATGGTGGGGGAGGGTGGGCGGGGCTGGGCCACTCCTGTCGGTGCGGCTGTCACACCTTTTCTAATAAACGGGAGCTGGGTTGACCGTCCGCCTCTGCCTCGTGCTGGGCCCAGCTGCCCGAGGGGGGGAGAGAGGGTGAGTGGTGGCAGACCCTCTGCTGGTTTGGTGCCAGTGGTCCCCACAGGAAACCCAGAAGGCTGGACAGACCTCCCTGCTTCCTCCACCCTCCTGTCCATCCACACCTCAAGCAGTACACTGAGACCACTCGTGCTGCCCACTCGCAGCCAGCCTGGAGGTTCCCAGGGTGCCTGGTGAAGGCATTCTGCTCCAGCTTGTCCTCTCTTGGCCCCATCTGTGGAGAGAGGGGTGTGTGAGGGCCTGTGAGCTACCTCTTCTCACGCTAGCATCTGCCTGGCTTGTGGACCGGAGAGCTGTTCCCCAGCACACCACCAGAGAACTGCCCGGTCTGTGACACAGGCTCGCCATGCCCGCTGCCAAGGAGTCTGAGATGGGAAGATCACAAGTTCCAGGTCACCCTGGGTAACTTAGTTGACAGGGAAATGCTGGGGCAGTAGAGAGTAGTGAGCCCTGGCCTAGAAGCCGCCAGTGGGGGACTAGGTGTGCTCAGTGTGTTCAGCCTCAGGCTCTGCAAGAAATGAAAACTACGGAGAGCCGTGTGTAGGAAATGCCTGCCTGTGTGGATGCAGCCTCAACATCATGGTGTCCATGTCCTTTCCTGTCTTAAACCTAGGAGTCAGGCTCTATTCGGCAGCACTAAAAATAGCCAGGCCCTCGAAAAACAAAACAAACAAACAAAAAAATAGCTAGCCAGTCGCCGTGGCACACGCCTTTAATCCCAGCACTCAGGAGGCGGAGACAGGCGGATCTCTGTGAGTTTGAGGCCAGCCTGGTCTACAGAGCGAGTTCCAGGACAGCCAGGGCTACATAGAGAAACCCTGTCTCAAAACAAACAAACAAAACAACAAAACAAAAAGCCTGGGAGTCCTCTGCACCCCACCATTGTATCTGTCAGAAACTTTTTGAGACAGGGTTTCTCTGTGTAGCTTTGCGCCTTTCCTGGAGCTCACTTGGTAGCCCAGGCTGGCCTCGAACTCACAGAGATCCGCCTGCCTCTGCCTCCCGAGTGCTGGGATTAAAGGCATGCGCCACCAACGCCCGGCCCGAAACTTTTTTTAAACTAGCTTTTAGGCACATGGATGTGTGTGTACAAGTTAGTGTGTGAATGTGATGCTTGCCACGGCACACTCGTGGACATGAGAGGAGAACCCAGGGTGTTTATTCTATACCACACCTGGTTTGAGTCAGGCTCTCTTACACCAGGCTAGCTGGCCCCTGAACTGGAGATTCTCCTGTCTGCTCCTGTCTCCTCATAGGAACACTGGGATACAGCGGCCACAGGACACTGTCGGGCTTTTACATGGGTGCTGGGATTTGAACTCGGGTCTTCAGGCTTCTACAGCAAGCTTTTTTTTTTTTATATCCACCAAGCTAGCTCCCCAGTCCAGAATCCTCTTTCTTGAAACACAAGCGGCTTGTACTTCGGTCACCTGCTGCTCCAGACAAGCTCACCACTCCTTAGGACACAGCAGACATTTGTTTGGGAGTGGGGCTCGGGGAAGCCACACACAGTAACCACTCACTGCCAGCCAAGTCACCATCTGTTGCATCCCATCCCTTACGTACCTGGGAAATACCAGTACAGCAACCTGCTACCAGCCCCTTTCTGAGCTAGGCTGGGGGGAGCTGAGGCATCCTGGGTTCTGGGGAAAGCCTGCCTGGTGAGGTCCTCACCACCTCAGCTGTGGTCAGCATATTAAGTCTCAGCAGCTCTGGCCCAGTGGACACACCCTCTGTGAGCCCCGCACAGGCTCCTCCTGGTCTTGGCTGTGTCTCTGCTTGTACCAGCTCTTAACATGGCGTGAGAAATCAGTCCTTCCCAACTGCTGCTGGGACGGATGGCCACCTCAGACTGATGCTGATGAGATCCAAAGTCCCAGGAGCTCTTCACCAAGATGATCATGTGAAAATGAGTCCCTTAGGATGGGCCCCAAACCAGGGTGAAAAGGGTACTTATGAAGGGGCAGTTGGGGGTCGGGGGTGTGGCTCGGTGGTACAGTATTTATCAAGCATGCCTGGTTCCACCCTCAGCACCTCCAGATGTGTGTGTGTATGTGTGTGTGTGTGTGTGTGTGTGTGTGTGTGTGTAATTTATATATCCTGTGGCTGCTTGTATACCTGTAGTCCTAGTTACTCGGGAGCCTGGAACAAGAGTCACTGGAGCCCAGGAACTCCAGGCCAGGCTGGGAAATACAACAAGAGCCTGGCTCTTACAAAAAGAAAAAGAAAAATGTGGACCCAGCCATAGGGCTGGCCGTGTGACAACAGGGTTGGAGTGATGAGCGACAGGCCGGGAAAGTTCTCTCTTGTTCTCAGAACCTCCACAAGCAGGAGACAATGTCTGGTGGTGGCAGCAGCCACTCATGGTTGGTCGCTTGCCACAGCCTTTCAGAGCAGATGGGTCAGCTCTGTAGAGCTCACTGGTGTCCAGGACCATGGGATTGCAGGCTGGAGGTAGAGGCCAGCATCTGGGCACGTAATTCTTCCCTCTGAAAGCTCAGCCATTTGTCCCTCTTCGTTGCAACTGTGTTTTGAGACAGGGTCTCTCTGTTACATAGGCTGTCCTGGAACTCACTCTGTAGACCAGGCTGGCCTTGAACTCACGGATTGACCTGCCTCTGCCTCCCGAGTGCTGGGATTAAAGATGTGCGGCGCCATGCCCACCTGGTTTGGTTGTTCTGAAGCTGTACCCAGTTCTAGTGACCCCAACAGCCTGACACTGGAAAGGTTCCTTGCTAGACTTCCTGGAGCTCAGCATGGAGGCAGCTGCTCCCCACCACATGACTCAGGGCCACCACCCCTGCAAGCCTGCGCTGGCAGTCAACCCCCAGGGCTACAAGCATCGATGGTCCTGGGGCCGATGAGGGTCTCAGCTCCTTAGTACACATAGCACTTAGAATTCTGGTTGGTGGCAGCCAGCTCCTTGGCCTGTGTGAGAGCACACAAAAGCCCTGTGGTGTCCAGGAACTAAATCCTGACATCCTGTTTGGGTTTGGCAGACACACAGTCAGAGTCTCAAGATAGAGCAGGCAGGATGTGGTGAGACATCCAGGAGGTGGAGGCAGGAGGATTGGGAGTCTAAGATCATCCTCCGCTACACGTCAGTCCGGGCTACATAAGGGCTACCCTGCCCGGAAAACAGCCCTGGGCAGCGGCACTCAGCCAATACCTCAGCTTCCGGGGATTGGTCCTCCAGCTCCAGTATATGGTGGTCTTGGCTGATAGGGATGCACCTATCCCAGCCTCAATTTAGTGAAGAAGCATGCAGGCAGCCTGGTAGACAGGGAGGGAGACATCCGGCCCCCACAGCCTGTGCATCCATGGGACCCGATGGAGTCCGGAGGCCATGTCAGTACAGTGGCTTCACCTTCCCTCTGGAAACATCCTCTGCCTAGCTGGAAATTTTTTGTTTTTGTTTTCGAGACAGGGTTTCTCTGTGTAGCCTGGCTATCCTGGAACTCCCTCTGTAGACCAGGCTGGCCTTGAACTCACAGAGATCCCTTTGTCTCTGTCTCCCAAGGGCTGGGATTAAAGGCTTGTGCTGCCATACCCCACCCCCCCAAAAAAGTTTTAAAAAATTTTTTTTACTTTTTTTTTTGTTTTTTTGTTTTTTTTTCCTTTCTTTCTTTTTTTTTTTTTTTCTTTTTTTCCCATTTTTTGGTTTTCCGAGACAGGGTTTCTCTGTGTAGCTTTGGTGCCTTTTCTGGACCTCTCTCTGTAGATCAGGCTGGCCTCGAACTCACAGAGATCCGCCTGCCTCTGCCTCCCGAGTGCTGGGATTAAAGGTGTGAGCCACCAACGCCCGGCGCACTTTAGATTTTTAATTACATTTTTTTGATGATTTTAGGGGGTGGGATTCATGTAACATGACACATTGCTGGAGTCGGTTCTCTCCTTCCACCATGTGGGTCTGGGATCACACCTAGTTTGTCAGGCTTGGCCACAGGCACCTTTACTCACTTTACAGTCCATCTTGCAGGACGACGGGACTGGGGGAGGGAAAAAAAGGTGTAGAGAGTCTGCTTCAAGCTCAGGTTGGGGGCTTGGCTGGGACCCCAAAAGGTCCCCAGGAGTCCCAATTAGAAGGTCGTTTGACCTGCAAGGATCTCATCGAGGCCTCCTGCACCTGCAGGCTCAGCATGTGCTCAGGACCTTGGCAGGGCAGGGTGAGGAGGGAGGGCGATGAGGAGGGAGGGCCAGCAGCTTGCCATCCTGGGCGGACAGGAGCTTTTCAAGATCTCCAAGGTGCAGGCAAGGCAGTCAACCTTAGCTCAGGGCACAGCCAACTCTTTCTGCTGCTTCTGCTGGCGAGTGACTTGGAAGACTTCCCCCAGAAATGGACAGTGCTAACAGCTGCACAACACTCAAGGAAGCTTTTCTTTTTCTTTCAGATTTTATTTTTATTTTTTATCTTGTCTCAGGGCCTCTCTTTGTAGTCCTGGTTATTCTGAAACTCACTCTGTACACCAGGCTGGCCTGAACTCACAGAGATCCTCCTGCCTCTGCCTCCCGATTTGTAAAGACTTGCTGTTTTATGTGTATAAGTTTATGAGTGTGTCAGCGTGTGTGTTGGCTTGCAGGAACCCACAGAGGCCGGGAAAGGTTGTCATATTGCACGGGACTGGAGTTACAGAGGGTTGTGAGCCACCATGTAGGTGTTGGGTCAGGTTCTCTGCAAGAGCAGTAAGTGCTCATAACCACTGGACCATCTCTTCAGTCCACCTCTGACCCTGGCCCTGATGCCCTCTTTCAGATACTATCACCTTGGTTCTCAGTGGACAGATACTGAGACTTCAGGCCACTCACTCACCACCATGGAGATCCAACAGGAGCCCCCCTTCAGACTTTTAATTAAGAGTGTGTGTGTGTGTGTGTGTGTGTGTGTGTGTGTGTGTGTGTGTGTGTGTTGGGGGTATGCATGTGAGAGCAATGACCACAGGGACCAAAAGAGAGCATAGGATTCTCTGGAGCTGAAGTTACAGGTGGAAGGGGTTGAGATCTCCTGACATGGGTTCTGGGAAACCAAAGATGGGTCCCCTGCAAGAGCAGCAATCTTGCTGGGCGGTGGTAGCACACACCTTTAATCCCAGCACTCGGGAGGCAGAGCCAGGCGGATCTCTGTGAGTTCGAGGCCAGCCTGGTCTACAGAATGAGATCCAGGACAGGCACCAAAACTACACAGAGAAACCCTGTCTCGAAAAACAAAACAAAACAAAACAAAAAAACCTAGCAATCTTGGCAACTCTGATCTATGGGTCCTAGGGGTCTAATTCTGGTTGTCAGGCAAAGGCCTTTATCGGCTGACTAGCTCCGGAGCCATCTTCTAAGATAGTTTTGTTTTGTCTTTAGATAGGGTCTCACTATGCAGCCCTGGGTGGTTTGGAATTCACAGAGATCTGCCTGCCTCTGTTTCTGGAGTTTTGGGATGAAAGGTGTGAGCCACCATGCCCAGCACTGTGAAATTCCACACCAAGGCTGAAAGACATTCCTTACAGTTAAAGTGACTGCCTGAACTGTGTTCGCTCAGCCAGTAATTCTGAGAGACCAAAGAAGTCAGGGATAGATTGGCTTTAGCCAGAAACCTAAGGGATGTGAAGTCAATACCACCAACTGATGAACCACATAGCCTGAGAGTGGGTGACTTTGCCAAGCTCTTGGTTCCTGGGGTGAAGGGTACTGTTCTCTTAGTCTTCAGGGACCCTGGCTCAAAAGTCACTGATTTGGTCAGTGACTGTAAGTCAGCAGTAGAGCCCCCGCCTAAAATCCCCCAGTGAGGGCCTGGGGGTGTGGCTCAGTGGTAGAGCCCCTGCCTAGAATCCCCCAGTGAGGGTCTGGGGTGTGGCTCAGTGGTAGAGCCCCCGCCTAGAATCCCCCAGTGAGGGGCTGGGGTGTGGCTCAGTGGTAGAGCCCCTGCCTAGAATCCTCCAGTGAGGGGCTGGGGTGTGGCTCAGTGGTAGAGTGCTTGTCTATCAGGCAGGAGGGTCTTTATAAATCCTCATCACCACAAAACAAAGTCATCCTCTTGCCTCGAGTGTCTTTGTAATTCAGAGCTGAGCTCTGCTGTTCCCTCCCCACCACACTATAGTGGATGAGGAACCCCAGCCTGAGTGTGTGGGGACATATTTGACCACTGGGGCCTCAGGAGCCACCCACAGGTGTGACGCTCATCCCTGGTCTCTGACCATGCTAGCAGGAAAGGGCCCAGCCCAGCCACAGTTCATACTGTCCCGCCTGGCTTTGCTCTGACTCTACATTCCCCTCATGTGCCAATCCCTGTTCCTCAACTTCCCTGCTGGTGATGTGGCTTCAGTCAGTACCCAGCCCCAGCCAGTGGCCCTGGAGTGACTCGTAAAACAGGCACATCCTCAATAGTTCCTCTTGGACAGTTACCTGCCTTTCTGGGGAGGGCAGTGCCACACACCCAGCTGGCTGAGGCTTAATTAGCCCACATGCTGAGAGGCGGAGCCACCTGATGAGGTCACAGGCACCGCCCTGGGAAATGCCAGTTCCTGCTCTGCCCACAGAGGGCAGGCTTGGGTGTGGGGAACAAAGGCCTGGGATCCCCGCGGGCCTGGGTGCTCCCCTTTGCCTGAGTCAACTTGGCGTCTGCCCTTCATCTCCCCTGCCCCCGCAGCCTCACCCACCACCCCCGCAAGCCTCCTACCCCCTGGGATGCCAACATCAGTTGCTAGGATGCAGTTCAGAGGCCTGGCTCCCTGAGGAGGAAGTAGGTGGGGGCAGGTGGCATCCTCACCTAGCCAGAAATCCAGGACATGAAGGCCAGCCCTGGCTTTCCACAGCTTCCTTTATTGCTTTTTTGACTTCCGTATTCCTCACTAGACACCGGTGTGGGAGCTACCTACTCCGGAAAGCTGCTACCTGCCGCCCTTTTGGCTTCCAAAGTCACCAGGGTGCCTTCCATCCCAAATCCCGTTGGTCTTGAGCCCAGCCCTGCCCTCACACCTTCATCGGGGCCGGCGGGATGTGGCTGCTGGTGTTCTCCATCCCAAACCCAAGTGACCTCTACACCCCTGAAATTAAAGGACTTAGGCCATCGGCCTTGGCTTGCCCCCATTGGTCCGGTCCCGGGGGTGATGCACCTCTCTGCTGTGTCCTGATCCATGGGCCACCTGGGACGTCCCTGCGGCATTACTGGCTCCACGATTGGCCTGGGGATCATCCCGGGATGGGGACTTGGGCGGGCTGGGTGGCTTGAGTGCGCTAACGGCCCGGATGAGGCCCATGCGGCGGCGGATGGAATGGTCCAGGTTGACCGTGCAGCGCAGCAAACTCTGTGCCTCGGACACGGTGAAGGGGAAATCAGTGCCCAGAAAGCGCTCAAAAAGCTCGGGGTCGCCATCCAGGTCCAGCACATTCTGCAAGGCCTTGGTCATGGTGTGCAGCTCGCGACTGTTGTCGCAGAAGACGTCCCAGAGGCGCGCGCGGCCCTCGGGCGCGCCCCCCGCCTGCTGCCGGTCCTCCAGGCATTGCAGCACCCAGCTGAGGCGACAAGGCCACTGGTTGGCGAGTACGACCCAAGCCACTGCGTGTCGCGGGGTGGGTCCCACGCGGTCCGGCTGCTGCTGCTGCTGCTGTTGCAACAGGCGCACGGTGATGGGCACCGTGTTGACGATGCGCCGCATGGACACTACGTTGTCGGGCACGTACTCGTACAAGCAGTCGCGCTCGTCGTGCAGGCAGCAGAGCGCCTCCTGGATGCGCCGCGCCGCCTCCGCGTCCACGCGACCCTGCGCGCGCTCCCCGTCCGCCTGCGTCTCCACCGCCAGCAGCTGCGTACCCTCGCCGGCGGCCGAGCCCGGGCTCTGCGGCTGCAGCTTGAGCGTCAGCTCCCGGAACAGCAGATCGTCGCGGCTGCGCACAGCGTCGTGCAGGAACTGCAACTTGGTGCGACGGCCCATGACCGGCACCGAGAAGGGCAGCGTGACCGTGCGGTTGAGGAACAGGTAGCCGTTGTCCGCCGTGCCCTTCATGTTGCCCGCGCTCTCCAGGCACGCGGCCAGGATGCTGGGGTCCACCACCAGGATGAAGATGAAGGGTGCGTGGCTGTCGGACAGCAGCGTGTTGATGGCGTTCAGCACGCCCACCACGCGCTCCGGGTAGCACGTGTCCAGCCCGGTGACCTCGAGGACCACGCGCAGCCGGCGTCGCTGGTAGATCTCCAGGAAGCACAGGAAGTCGGTGAGCAGCTCCACCTCCTTCTTCACCTCGCACATGAAGCCCAGCTGGCTGCCGAACTTCTCACGCGACACCAGGCGCTCGATCTTCTTGCGCTGGCTCACGAACAGGTGCTTGCCCACGGAGTACACGGCCATGAGCAGCCCCGAGCCCGACAGCGTGGTGGCCGCGCCGCCCAGCGCCTTGAGCAGGCCACGACCCGTGTGGCCCGGCGCATGGCCCCCCAGCGACAGGTACAGCAGCCCCACGCCCAGGCACAGCGCGGCCAGCAGCGCCAGCAGCGCCAAGCACACGCGGCGTCGGCAGTGCCACTCGCGTTGACAGAGGCCGTCGCGTGGGCCACCGGGCTTGTTGCCCAGCACCGAGTACACGCTGAAGGGCAGCGCGCCGTAGTGGTGGCGGATGCCCTCGCACAGCGTGGTCACCAGCCCCGCCCACAGCTTGTCGGTGCCCGCGTACTGCCAGGCGCTAAAGCGGATGAACAGGAAGCGCACGTTCCTGCGCCGCAGGTGCAGCTCGGTGATCACCGGCTGCAGAAACACCAGGAACCACAGCAGCTGCGGGACGCCCCAGCCGCGCACGCGCCGCGGCCGCCACTGCACGCGCTGCAGCTCCTCGCTCTCGCGCTGCGCGGCCTCCTGCTGCATCAGCGCTGGGGGAGGGGAGGGAAGGTGTCAGTGGAGATGGCCGGGAGGGGCTGGGCCCAGGTGCATGTAAGTGGAGGTGGGAGGCCTGAAGAGAGAGACTGGGAGGTCGAGGACAGAAGTAGGGACCTCCCTGGAGAGAGGTAGAAAGAGTTGGCAAGAGGGGGAGGCACCTTGGATGTCCTATCCATCCATTCCCAGTTCCAACCGGGAATGAATGATAGGTGAATGAATGAATGAAATGCCCGAGTACAAGAATATGTATGGATGGATAAACAAATGAATGAAATGCCTAGGTACAAGAAGATGAATGGATGGGTAAATGAATGGCTGAAATGCTCGGGTACAAGATGAATGAATGGATTATGAATGAATGGGTGAGTGAAATGTGGGAAGAGGACAGGCCAGACAAGGAAGCAGGAACACAGCCTGAGTCTGTCTCTGGCTGACTGCCCCTCCTCCGGGGAGCCTACCCTGATCAGGCTGGGTCAGGGACCCACTCTTGGTGTTACTGACTCAGGCAGGGCAGGGCCCTGGCTGTTGTCTTGGTCATCCCTGGATCCCCCAAGCACCAAGGAGGTGCTGGAGGTATCTGAACAATGGGTGGTGAGTACTCTGGGACAGGATGTGAGCCCAGTGATGAGTGAGTGAGGACTGTCACCTTGCCCATGACCTAGCCCAGGGCTGGAACTCAGGAGCATCCTTTTCCGTATCCTGATCTTTTCTTTTGACTGCATCCTTGTCACAACACGGGGTGGGAGCAAACAGTCAGCAAGGACTGAACTCACTCCAGCCGTGGCTGAGTGTGGCAAAGGCCGCCATGTCCAACAGCTGGCCAAGTTTCTGCTGGTGTCTTCAGTGTACCTCAGTGTGCTCGGGATCTTTGGGGACACCCCCCCCAGAGTGTGGGGCTTGCACCAGAAGCAGGAGTGTGGCCTGCAGCCTTAGTGAAGAACCCAGGCTTTCTCCTTAGGGTACCAGGGAGCAAGGGATGTTCTTGAGCAAGGGTAGGGAAGGACCAGAGGATGTGACTTGGAGAACAGAGAAGGGACCAGAGACCAAGTTTCCTGCCCACCCCCCACACCCACCCCACCCCACCCCCGACTGCCCTCGAAACACGCAGATACTCACTCATGATCTTGTCCAGCATCATGTGAAGACGGCAGCCGAAGGGAGCGTAGAAGCCCACGGTCACGGGGACAGGCACGTGACACAGAGTTTTAGCCAGACAGCTGCAGTAGACATCGTCCTCCGTCAGGATGTCTAGAGGTGGCAAAGGGAAACCGAGTCAATGGCGCTGGTTGGGCGCCACCCTCCCTCCTCCCGTGTGCCCTCCCTGCCTGCAGCCAGCCCTGCTCTGCCTGCCACCAGCACCTTGGATCCTCCTGGATCCCCATGGTGACTCAGGTCAAAGCCCTCCGCGAAAGTGCATCCAGGCAAGCGCATCCACGCCCCTTCTAGGATCTGGGACTGACCCAGAGATTTGCAGAATCTGGCCTTCTTGGTCCTGAATCATTAGGCCTGCTCAGCCCTTTACATGCTCGTGGTTCTAGGAAAATCTCACGGGCCTTCCTTGGGGCACAAGGTCCTCAGAGACTGTGACACTCTCACACCCCCAAAGCTCCATACCCTCCCCAGTTTCTCACAGGGATCTCGGAACTGTGGTGGCTTGTGAGCCACTTGTCCCTTCTCGTGACCAGACACTAGGGAGGGTAAAGAGACTGACCTAGTCACTGGTCAATGCCCCTGTATCCAGTGACCACTTAGGACACAAGTTCCTCATCCCAGAAGGCCTTCTGCACAAGCACCACAGCGTCCCCTCTAGAGGGGGCTCCTGTCCTCCTGAGCATTACTTCTTGGACCTAGAGTTAGGATGTCCAAAAGGTGGGGCCCAATCATGGAAGCCAATGTGGCGGGCTGCGGGATGTGGCTGTGACTGGTGACAGTGGCCTGGGCGGACCCCAGCCATGCCTAATCAATGGGTGACCTCACCTTACTAAGCCTCTCTTTTTCTGAGTGTGAAATGGACTTCCCGGCCCCGGGGCGCCATGGCAGGTCGTGCATGCCCAACCTTGCTGTGAGTTCTCACTCATTACCTGTTGCTCTACTTCCGACCCAGGTCCTGACACAGCTGTGTCCCCCACCTTTGGGGCCACCACCCCGAACCTGGCTCAGCCCCTCCCTCCTCCTGATGGGCTCTGTAGCTGCCTCCTCCCAGTGGCCTCTTCTCTGAGCCTATGCCTGTCTCACCTTGGCTGTCCCTGCAGCAGACCACCTCAGTGCCTAATAAGACCCTGCCGTCTGAGTGGTAGCCCGGGGTCCCCTTTCCCGTCTCTTATTTCCCCTCAAAGTGATTGTCACTTAGTGATCCTAAAAGTCCTCACCGAGCTGTCTTCCTGTAGCCCGCTGTACCAGGTGACCATGCCCCCCTCAGCGCTCTCCCCTCTCCCATGCTCTCCCTACCTCTTCTTTAACCCCCACTCTCCACCTGTGTCCCCCAACACCACAGCTGGCCAAAAAGCTGCCCCAGGTCCTCATCACCCCCTGCCCCTTGTCCTCCCCGGCCTTGTGGGCCAGTTGAGGTAGGGCTAAGAAAAGAGAAACCAGAAGCAGAACACCAGCAGAGAGGAGGGCAGAGGCACCGAGTGCGGGCCTGCCCCAGAAGTCAGGGACCCCAACAGTTAAGGTAGAGACCACGGCTTGGGATAAGCGCTCTCCTGACAGGGACCACAGCATGTGTGGAGTGAGGACAGGCCCAAGGTGCCAGCCAGGGAGCAGAAGGCCCAGGCAGAAGCAAGGCAGCTGGGGACGCAGCCCCAGAAGGAAGGCCTGGGCTCAGCACCGGCGCCGTAGGAGGTGAAGGAGCCGCAGGCTGGGGGCGCAGGCAGGGGCCGCGCCTCGGTGGGCTCGCTGGGCTCCAGGAGGGCGCCAGTTGCAGAGGGCAGGGCTGGGCTGCTGCTGGCAGTGGCTGATACTGCTGTGGGTGACGAAGTGGCAGGTTGGGGGGCGCTGGCTGGTCCCATGCGGGCAGCGGCGACCGCAGGTGACCCCTTCTGGGCCCCGCGAACTGGACAGAGCCGCTGCCGCAGCGGACTGGGAGGGAGGGGTGGGGGTTGTCGCTGTTGCTGCTGCCGCTGCCGCTGCAGAATGAAGGGCTGGGGACACCTGCAACAGCCGTTGCCACCCCGGTGGCTGTGATAAGCCTGCTGCCAGTGAGCCTTGGGGGGCAGCTGGCAGGGCCCGTGGGCGTGAGTGGCCACCGGGTCCTGGCACCACTGACGACAGCATCCTGGAAGGAAGGAAGTGGGGGTGACTGGGACTGGGTCCCAGTCCCCCTGGGGACACTGGCTTGAACCAGGTTGTGCTATTTGGCAAGGCTGGCCTGGAGCATCCATGGGAGCCCCAGAGGCCCCAGGAGTGAGAGGAGCACCAAGGACCCAGGTGATGTCAGGGACAGGACACACAGGGTCTGCGCTTTCCAGGGAGGACCAAGAGAGGACAATGCCAGAGATTCGTGCATCTTGGCACCCCAAATCCTGAGACTAATTTCCTGCATCCCTGGGGACATCCTTGCTGCAGAATCTTAGGGTGAGGATGGCTGAGGAGCTGACCTGGCTGTTCGGAAGTGGCCGTGGAGAGGGGGCAGGCTAAGGGTTGAGAAGGCAGGTGGGTCCTGGGCTGTCAGACCCCGGGAGTCTGTGGCACCTTTAACAGGAAGTCAATGCCCCCTCCCCACTCCCCTTGGTCATTGTGGGAATCTGAGCCACTACCAGAGACGCACTCAATGGGGGCCTCCCCCCTCTACCCTGCCCCTCCCACCCTGTGGCTCCTCTGGAGGTTGTCCCCCACAGCCTAGAGATTTCCAAAAGGGATTTCCTGCTCCCACCCCTAGTGAACGCTCCAACTTTTGGACTCTACAGGAGACAGGCGTGGTGGTTATCAGATTCCTGTGAGCCTAGAGTGAGACCCTGTCTCAGCCCTTTTCAGTAAGACCAGTCTCACTTCGTAACCCAGGCTAGCCTGGAACTTGCAGCAGTCCTCCTGCCTCAGCCTGGAAAATGCTGGGACTACAGGCATGTGCCACAATTGGCTCTGTGGCTTTTCTCCCCGGAGGTGGTTTCTGCGGGTGCACATAAATTCAGCACCCCACCCCCACCCACTTCTCCTGCCACAACCCACCCCCTCAAAATGAGCTCTTACCTTTTTGGTGCCCCAACTCAGGATCCAAAAAGTATTGCTCGTTGGGGGTCCGGGCACTCTTGATGAAGCGGACATTGTAGTTCTTCTGCATGGCGGGCCGTGATGTCAGTGGCCCGTTCCTAGATGGAGGGGTCAGTGCTCAGCTCGGTGGGGTCCCTGGGCTATTTTAAGATGACCCCTTGTGATCTTGGACAGGCAAGAGGCACAGTCCAGATGTGGGGGAGGGGGGCTTCCCTGGGTCACTGGAGTGGGCACTGAAGTGAGGGAGAGACAATGGCCAGATGACTGGGGGTTACTGTGGGGCCAGGTGGGGAGTCCAGCGGGACAGGAGGTTGGTGCAGCCTGACCTGGGAAGCCACCAAGCAGAGCCAGACTAGAATCTAAGAGTAGGGAACTTCCCCGGCATGGTGGCACATGCCTTTAATCCCAGCACTCAGGAGACAGAGACAGGGGAGGGGGAATCTCTGATTTTGAAGCCAGAAAGAGCTACAGAGTGAGACCTCTCACCAAGCAAAAGAAAAAATAATAAATAAAAAAAATAAATGTGGGGAACTCAACACGGGGGTGGAGAGAAGGAACATCTGGGGTTAAAGCGAAGCTGGTGTCTTCTGAGGAGACACAGGCAGAGGGGGTGAGGGGGGGCGCGGCGTGTTTAGAGGTTCGGAGGAGTCAGAGCTGAGCTGGGAAAGACGCCGTCTGGCCCAGGGCGACGGGAACCTGGGTGACTGGGGTTGGGGATCAGGACAGTGGTCCAGCCTACCACCGCATGCCCCCCACATCCCAGCCTGGGCTCTCAGTACCTACCTGGTGGTGGCCCCGCGGCCCCAGCTCCCTGCCGTGGCCCCGCGCAGGCCTGGCTAGAGCCCAGTGGCGCCCGCTCGGCCGGTTCTCCGGCGTGTGTCCCCGCCCTTTGGGCAGGCGCCTGGCCTGCTGCTCTCTAGGACTGGGTGCCCCGGACAGGATGAACCCAGGAGGGGGTGGAGAGTCCACAGCAATCCTCACACCAGGTTTCTGGACACCTCTGCTGGGAGGGAGGAGGCAGAAAAAATCCCAACAGTCTGCTGGCTCCGGTGTGGCACAGCTGTGTGACCATGGGTCAGTGACTTCATCTCTCTGGGCTTCCTCATTGATGAATAGGCCAGGTTGGCACCTGTTTCCTGAGGTTGTCAAAAGGATGAGTCCATCCAGCCCTTAGGGCCAGCACCAGCTGACCCATTTACCAGGTGCTGCTCTGAATGCCTCGCATAGATCCCCGGCAACCGGCTTCTGAGCCTGCTCACTCGGTAGCCCCCTTTATCACCACAACCCACAGAAGTCGTGCCCACTTCACAGATGAGAAATCTGAGGCCCAGAGACACAGAACCCCTTCCTTGCCCCAGACCGCACAGAGCCGGGAATGAAAGGAAGTGGTGGCTACCAAGCCGTGTGCTTGGTCAGGCCAGGGTGGTGCTGGGAAAAATGGCACCCCACACTGTGGAATTCTTTCCTTGCATCAGCGGGGCCTGGGTGGCCACACTGCCTCCTGCTGTCAGGGCCTGGCTACCTTCCTCCAACTGTGGTTTCTTTCCTGCCAGCTGTCCTTCGAGCCCCTTCTTTGGGGAGTGTCCCCTGGCCCATCTGGGAGGCAGGGATGTATCCAGAGGTGAACTGTGGGGTGCCAGTCCTGCCCACTAGGCTGTGTAGAAAATTCAAGGCTACTGGATCCATAGAGGGGACTAGGGTGGGGCCGACCAGGCAGGGGGTCATGCATGCAAACTGGGTTTCCAAGAGTTTAGCTGTAGGGAGCTGGAGAGAGGGACAGGCCAGGGAACACAGGGGACATCTGGACCACTCTACAGAGGTGGATGCTTCAACCATAGGGACTCCACTGAGCCTGGTGACATGTATCAGTCATCTCTTGGTAGGCTGAGGCAGGAGGACCACCTGAGTTCAAGGCCAACCTGAGTTCAAGGCCAACCTGAGCTACATAACTAGACCTTGTTTTTTATTTTTTTTTTGTTTTTCGAGACAGGGTTTCTCTGTGCAGTTTTGTGCCTTTCCTGGAACTCGCCTTGTAGCCCAGGCTGGCCTCGAACTCACAGAGATCCGCCCAGTTCTGCCTCCCGAGTGCTGGGATTAAAGGCGTGCGCCACCACCGCCCGGCTCTAGATCTTGTCTTCTGTGTATGAATGTTTTGCTTGCATTTATGTGTAGAAACCTGGTGCCCACAGTAGTCAGAACAGGGCTTCTCAAATCCTCTGGAAGTAGAGTTATGGATGGTTGTGAGCCACTATGTGGGTGCTGGGAATCAAACCTGGGTCCTCGGCAAGAGCAACCAGTCCTTTTAACCTCTCAGCCATCTGTCCTGTCCGGTGGGAGAGACCTTGTCTTGGGGGTTGGGGGACTGGAGCGATGGCTCAGGAGTTAACAGTGCATGCTGCTCTTGCAGAGGACTGGATTCGGCAGACATACACATAATTACAAATTAACAAAAGAGCCAGTGGCCCTTGTTCCTTCCACTGGGGTCCCAGCCCCACCTCAGTTTGCAGTCCTGGGCTGCAGTCTGGGCCCGAGTGCAGCCTCAGATGCTACAGATACAACCAGGAGGCGGCAGGGCGAGGCTGCATTCCCTGTGCCCTGCTGGGCTGAGGGCAGCCCCAGACTTGTTGGCTGGCAGAGCCCGTGAGCGGGGCCAGGTGTTCAGGGTGGGGGTGGGTGCAGAGGAACGTGTGACAGCCACTGCACAGGTCTGTTTCCAGGTAATGAACTTTATTGAGCACTTGCCATCTGGGTGATGGAGGCACCCTTAATGTCCCTCCATGCCCATTCTGAAGTCACTGGACGGTTTTGCCTCCTGGGACCCTCCAGTTCCTTTCATTCCCTTGTCTGAAGCATACGATCACCTCAGAGCCTGTGAACTCCAGCTTCAAAGCCACCTGCAAAGGTGACCACTTGGACAGGGCCAAGGTACCAGTCTCCCGAGGCTGAGGTCAGGCAGGGCAAGCCTGGGGTCCTCAAGACTTCTGGATCACCACCTGGAACTTACCTGGAAGGGAAGGGCCACCCTGAACTGGGGCTGGGTGAGGAAGCCTGTCAGCAGGCTGGCTGTTCACCTGAACCAACAGCCTGGGGAGCCCTGGAGTGGGTCGCCGGGGTACCACCCCCACCCAACTGGCCTGCATCCCAGATCATGGAGGAGCCCAGAGACAGGCGGCTGAACATGTAGGAGGCAGGAGGGCGGGCCTGAGCTCCTGACATGTCCTGCTCATTCATCGCAGGTCCCCACAGTGCCAAGGAGGGGGTGGCAGGGCTCAGGCCCAGCAGTGCCCTATGGGGTCACGATAACAGCGGATGGGCGGTGAGGTGCCACTCTTCAAAGCCATTGGGAGCCTGGCCAGGGTGTCTAAGATGTCCCATTGGGTCCTGTGCTACCCTTAGAGGCACTCCAGGGACACAAACTGGGTACACGGATGTGCTCACGTTAGTGGTCTCTGGGCCTCAAATTCCATGTCAGATGTGGTTTGATAATCTGGTTCCCCTTCCCAACACTGATGAGGGACCCATCAGGGATGGGGAAGCCCCAAAGCCTACACCACATTTAAGGGATGCAAAGCACCCCTCCCCCAGTGACTTACAGGCGGGCAGGGCAGCCACAGAGGCGGTGACCAGGCTCTGGAAGCCCAGCGTATGGAGGGCGCCGCACAGAAGGCCGCAGGTGAAGGCCAGGAACTAGGATGGGGACACAGACCACTGTGGGAAGGGCGGAGGCCAGGCCCGAGCCCCAGGAGAGGCCCAGCAGGGGGTGGGCAGATAGGCGTGTCCTGTACCACCCCCAATACCTTGGGAGCCTCCTCTAGATACTGTGACCCCGAGCCCATGGTGACGAGGAGGGGGAAGCTGTTGTCCTGCAGCACGTAGGTCCCCTGGTGACAGAAAAGAGGCGGATGGGGCTGGGCACTGACCGAGGGAAGGACCCCAGTACCCAATCCTGCAGAGCTGCAGGGGCCTGAGTACCCAGGAGTGCCCGGAGAGGCCGATGCCCTGGGCCATGAAGCAGTGACAGGGAGTGGGCACGGCATGGGCGTTCAATGGGGACTACCACAGCCTGGGACAAGAATCATCATGTCGAGGCCACCAGCAGCCTGTGGAGGGCTCACTCCTGACAGGCAGGCTGAAGTTGCAGAAATAGCCTTGCCACCCCCCTGCAGCCCTGGCTTCCCTGAGGGCCTCCAAGGAGAAGGGGCAGATGATAATGGCAATCTACGGTTCTTGCCTCCCAAGTCCCCGGGGGGCCCCGCTGTGGCATTCTCTTGTGGGGTTTCCACTGCCCCCAACCTGGAGGCCAGGCGCTGGGGCCGAGCCAGGCCAGCTCACACACCCACCTGGTGGTTGGTGCGGAGCCCATCCATGTGCTTTTGGAACATGGCAGCCCACAGGTCTTTGCACAGGAACTTGAGGGCATCCAGCTCCTCTCTCAAGGCCAGCGTCTCCCGGGGCAGCCTGGATGAGGATGTGGAATGAAGCCAGGCCCATCCAGAACATGCGTGGGCCCATGAAACCTTCCCCACCCTAGGTCTTGACAGCAGGAACCCCAACATCAGGTCTGCCCACCCTCCGGCAGCAGAGGAAGGCAGGTGGGGCTGGGTCTCACCTCTCACCCAGAGCCTGGCCCACGCGGAAGCCCAGGCCCTCCAGGACTGACAGGCTCTTCTTCTTTCCCTAGAAGGCCAGGAAAGGGAGGCTCAGGAGGACGCTGCGCAGGTTTCTCTCCTTGGCCAGGAAAGCTCAGCTTCCAGAGCCTTCTATCCGATCCTGGCCTTCTGACCAGGTAGAGTCCCTGAGCCCAGCCCTCTTGTCTGTCCCGCACCCATGTTGTCCCTTTGAGGTTGGGGCCTAGCTGCCAAGTTCACCTAGGTCATCAGTGGCTGGCCCAAACACCCAACCGGAGAAGGGAGGGGTTGGGCTGAGCAGGCATGCTGTTCCAGGTGCTCATGGGAACACTATTTGTGCTCAACCTTGGGGAGCTAAGGCAGGCTGCACTCCATGGCTGGAGACAGGCTCCGAAGGGTTAAGAAGCTGCCCTAGGCCACTGCAGACCTGTCATCCCGGCTACTTGGAAGGCTGAGGCGGGAAGGTCAAAGGTGCGCCTGAACTACAGAGTATGTGCATGGCCAGTGTGGGCGACTTGGCCGAACCCTTCAAGGCAGGTGTGGTGGGGTACTCCTATAGCCCCAAAATTTGGGGAGCAGAGGTGTGAGGAACAGGAGCATGGGGTCATCCTCAACCACAGTGAGCTGAAACCAGCCTGGGCTACACGAGGCCATCTCACACAGTTACAGAAGAGGGTTGGAGGCGTGGCTCAGTAGTAAGGTAGGCCTGAGACCTTGTATCCAATCCCACCTCAACACACCAAATCACGGTGCCAGCTCAGTGCAGGGGGGCCTGGGTGAAGGGCATCTACGTTTCAAATCCATGTTAGCCTGTTAGCCAGGCATGGCAGTACCACCTATGAACCCAGCACTTGGGGGGCTGAGGCAGAAGAATCACAAACCTGAGGCCAGCTGGGCTATATCCGGAGACCCTGTCTCAGACGCGGCCCCCCCCCCCCCCCCCCCCCCCCCCCCCCTGCAAAAACGGGGGGCCCCCCTTTTTTTTTTTTTTTTTTTTTTTTTGAGATAGGGTTTCTCTGTGTAGCCCTGGCTGTCCTAGAACTCGCTCTGTAGACCAGGCTGGCTTTGAACTCCACTACCCAGCAACGGTACACACCTTTAATCCCACCACTCTGCAGGCAGAGGTGGGTGGACCTCTGTGAGTTCAGGGCCAGCCTGGTCCACACAGTGAGTTCCAGGACAGCCAGAGCTACATAATAGAGAGACCTTGTCTCAAAAAAAACCCCCAAAAAAACAAAATATAAAGAATAAAAACAAAACGGAACATCAAAGTAAGCCAGCAAAATAGCTCAGTGGGTAAGGTGCTGGATGCCAAGACTGACAACCTGAGTTACGTCCTGGGGTCTCACAGGGAAGGAGGGAACTGACTACCTGCAGCTGTTCTCTGACCAGGTACAGTGGCGCACGCCGTTGATCCCAGCACTCGGGAGGCAGAGGCAGGTGGATCTGAGTTTGAGGCCAGCCTGGTCTGCAGAGCGAGATCCAGGACAGCTGGGCTACAGAGCAAGACTGTTTCAAAACCAATAAGCTGTGTGTGATCTTCACACTCATGCCATGGCCTGCTCCTTACAAAATAAATAAATGTAGTAAGAACACATCACTGAGCAGCCAGGCCTCACCCAAACGGGCCGAGATGACACACCTTCCCACAGGAGGGTGGTGGGGAGCTCTGCTGGCTCCCTCCAGCACAGCCTAGGAAGAGAGGCTGTGGTGCAGATCATATATGCAGAAGAGAGATGCTGCTGACCTGCAGGGTGGCATGTAGGAGATCCTGTCACATCTGTCACCCTTGGGCTGGTATTGTACCCTCACACTTCCCACACGTAGAGGGGCCAGGGAGATGGGGTGGCACAGAATGCCTGTGCCTCAGTTTCTTTTTGCATGAAAGGAAGGTGGCCTTAGCAGCAGTCCCCTGGGATCCTTAGGGGTGAGGGAAGGGGCCAGGGGCATTCAAACCACAAATCAACCTCTTAAGCCATACTGTGGCACCCTGCACATGGGGTATGCATGTGTCCATCAAAAGAGGTGCTAGCCTCTGGCCAGTGTGAATGAAGCCATTACCTGGAGTAGAACCCTGTAAAGGAGGTGGCTATGTTCCAAAGCTCCAGAACCTAGAATAGCCCGGTGGTTGGCCAGCCTGGGGACCCTGGTGGCCACTGTTTCCCTCAATTCCTGGAGGCAGAGCCAGCTCTACTGTTAAGGAATAAATGTGTCCCTGCTCAGGAGTCCCTAGGATTACAAGGGACGTCCAACCCTCTGTGGCTCAGGCTTCCTGGTTGCAGACACAGGGCAGGCCCACCAGCCGAGTTGGGATCGGAGAGGGGTCAGAGGGGTCGCTAGCAAGCTCAAGTGTTCCTTTCCCAAACGCCACACTCCCAGGGATGGACATCCTGGATGTGTGACCTAGATACAGCGGCCTCAGTTGCCCACATGTGCAATGAAGCTCAAGGCGATACCTACTCAGTGATGGTGACAGACACAGCTGTTGTCACTCTGGCTTCCCTCTGCCTGTCCCTGGGCAAGGGTCAATTAAGTGGCTGCTGACCTGAACAGACCGGAGTGGCTGGGTCACGGGTTCAGGGGTGAGGTGTTGTGGGGATAGTTGTACACTGCGTGAAGACATATTGCTGTGATTGATTTAATAAAGAGCTGATCGGCCAATAGTTAGACAGGAGGTATAGGCGGGACTTCTGGGCAGAGAGAGGAAATAAGGAGATAATAGAGGCATGCGTGGAGGATGCTCGGAGACACAGAGGAAGCAGGATGGGCCGTACATGACAGAACGTAGATTAATAGAAATGGGTCCATTTAAGTGATAAGAGCTGGTTGAGAACAAGCCTAAGTTAAGCCCAAGCTTTGATAATTCACAAAAAGTCTCCGTGTCTTTATTTGGGAGCTGGCTGACGGGACAGAGAAGGACATTTGGCGCTCCAACACAGGGTACGACCACACAAAAAGAGAAGTCACAGCAGCCAGCACCACCCCAGTCGCAATGGCTGCCTGGGCTTCTCTGCTTGCGGGGACTCTGGAAAGTGGACTCAACAACTTCCCAGAGCTGGGGCCGTAAACGCGCCTCTGGCAGATACCCGGTGGCTGGCAAGAGGCTCGTCTCTCGGGGACTGAGGGGGCTGGAGCCAGCCGCTAACCACCGACCAACAGTTTAAGACTGTTTCACGGTCAAAGAACACAACAGACACACAGAAAGCCAGGTCCAGACACAGAAAACCGCTAACAAGGTAGAGTATGCTTAAAAAGGTGCTTAGGGGCTGGGAAAAAGAAAAAAGAAAGACACAGACATATAGACAGTCATAGGAAAAATAGTTTAAAAATACAAAAGTAAAATCTTTAAAGAGGGAGTAAAGCAATATTTAAAAGAGCCACATAAGGATGGAAAATACTTTAAAACAGGGAGTTTGGACCTTAAATGGTGCTTTGTTAAATTTGAATTTTTTTTAATGCTCGTGTACACAAAACAATCGCGGCTGAGAGACACTGGATTATGGAAACTGCTACATTAAAGCAGCCTATATAGTTTAAGAATGTCTTCAAAATGGAAGTAAAAAAATATCTTGTGTTGAGGGAGAGGTTATGCCTTTGTTTCCACAGGAAACAAAGTTATGGCTCTTCAAAATTAATAAAGATCAGATTTGATTGAGGAAGAACCCCTGAAAATCTTGGCCACAGACATAAAAAAAGAACCAAGAAAGACTCCAAGACAGGTGACAGATATGCTGATCCCTTGACATGGGAACATCTCTGAGACTGGATGAGACATGATAAATCTTGTTGGCTACAGAGTCCTCGTGACTTTTTATTACATGCCATCCTTTCATATGGATGGATAGAGATTTACATTACAGTCTGGTTATGCAGTCCAAACGGACTTATAAAGTTGACAGATGCCTTTTATCTGCTCAAACATAGAACAAAAAGTCATCTTTAACCGACGTGCACACCACACATTCCATACTTGTGTTAACGCAGATATGTATGTTACCTTTGAAAGTTTGTGTTTTCAGAATAAAAGGACCAGACACCAAAGAAGACAAGTAGCCCAGGTGATCCAGCCTCTCAGAATGTCTCTGTTGCAGTGTCCTCAAAACTCTACATCCACAACAACTTCAAAGCTGCTAGCTGCGATGGTCCGGCCTCACAGACTGTCCAGCCAGGACTTCAGATAAGCCTGCACTTCCCACCACTGAGACGGGACCACAGTTAGCTCTCCCAGAACCTGGCCATTATCACCATTTTCTCAGGGTGCCATAAAGACGCCATCACCCCAAACAACAGGAAACAGTCTAGAGAACACGATGCCCACATTCCCAAGAGGTGCAGTGGGTGGTTTTTGGACATTTGGTGGGTTATAGATATTTGTCATCGCCGGGCGGTGGTGGCGCACACCTTTAATCCCAGCACTCAGGAGGCAGAGCCCGGCGGATCTCTGTGAGCTCGAGGCCAGCCTGGTCTACAGAGTGAGTTCCAGGACAAGCACCAAAACTACACAGAGAAACCCTGTCTCGAAAACCAAAAAAAGAAAGAAAAAAAAAAAGAAAATCCAAAAACTATTATAATAATGCTGGGTGGTAGTGGCCCATGCCTTTAATCCTAGTACTTGGAAGGCAGAGGCAGGCAGATCTCTATGAGTTTGAGGCCAGCCTGGGCTACAGAGCGAGTTCCAGTACAGCCAGGGCAGCGGAGAAACCCTGTCTCAAAAAACAAAAAAAATTATTATAAGCCATTCACAACAATTAAGAAATACTGGTTAGTAGTTAGTCATCTATAACAATCAAACTTGTAGTCATGTTAGGTATGTTTTTGAGGTCAAATAGAGATATATTTTATATAGACAGATACTCTTCAAATACTTCAGAGATCTAAAGCATACAACATTTAAAATGGTTTAGTAACATAGGCTTTTCATGACAGTGAGATATATCTGCTCATAGTAGCACCAATTTACATCATAAAATGATGATGGGCATCGAAGAACCTCCATATGGAGTTTGTTTTCATTGTGGCAAAATTAGTCACTGGGCATAGAAACTGCCCTTACCTCAACCGCTGACAGTATGCTGTCCAAACTGAACAAGCAGGACACAAAAGAAGGTACTGCCAAACTTTGCCAAGACAAGGTATGACAGTCCTTCAAAATTTCTGCTCCACAGAAGTATGTCTAATATTCTAGGTCTGCAGGCTGAAGATGGATGCCCCAATGGTGCAGAGGAACCTTGGGTGACTGTCCAGGCAGCCAGATGTCTGTCATGTCTATAGTTATGTAACTTGTTTGCTGTGCACTTTCTGTTTACTCAAGTAATATTATATCCTTCTTGGGTCTCTGATGGGGTTGAAGACTAGATAGTTATACTTTTCATTGTTAACAAATTCAGAAAAAAAGGCTTACATAAGAGATATAGGGCTGGAGAGATGGCTCAGCAGTTAAGAGCACTGGCTGTTCTTCCAGAGGTCCTGAGTTCAATTCCCAGCACCCACATGGTGGCTCACAACCATCTGTAATGAGATCTGGTGCCCTCTTCTGGCTTGCAGGGATACATGCAGGCAGAATACTGTATACATAATAAATAAATAAATCTTTAAAAAAAAAGAGATATAAAGTGTTTAAGTTTGAGAGACATAAAAGCTTAAATTGTTTATCCAAAAATGTTTTGAGATCTAAAAGATAGTTGTAGGATGGAAAGTTATGATAGAAAATGGTTTAGGTATAAATTTAAATTCATCAAGATAAGATAGATAATAAGAGTATTTTCTCTGAATATGCAAAATATAAATGGACTGAACATTGTGAATGTAATTCTTACCTGTTAATTGTTCTCATTGTATATAATTTTACTACGTTAAGAGTTAAAACCTTTCTTTTTTACTTAGACAAAAAGGGGGAAATGTTGTGGGATATTTGTGTGATTTATTTTGTGGGATACACTGTGTGAAGATACATTGCTGTGATTGGTTCAATAAAGAGCTGAATGGCCAATAGCTAGACAGGAGGTATAGGTGGGACTTCCAGGCAGAGAGAGGAAGTAGGAGGAGATAATGGAGGTGCAGAGGATACTCAGGCATTGAAATTTCCTCAGGGGTCCTGCCTTGAGATTTCTCTCAGAGTCCTGGGGAAGACGCTATAAATGGCCGGAGGTAATCTGAGGGAAAAGAATCTAAGTACACCGAGCTCTGTCATCCATCTACTTCATTCCTCTGAGATTAAATTCTATCTACACAGCTTCAATTCTATGCTTATATTTAGCTCCTCTGGGTCCGGTCCCTTCTCCCCTGTCCTCTCACAGCTCTAACTTTTCTGTCCTGACCTCTTCATCCTCATTCTTCTCCATCTCGGCTCCTTCCCCTCTCTCTCCCGGCACTGGTCTCTATCTCACCAGCAGCCTGACTCTTACAATACCAAGCAAACTTCCAAGCTCCCGACCAGAGCCATGATAGCCAGCTTCATCTGCAACCCAAAAGCGAAGTGAATAGAGGTGGGTCGATAAGGCCTGGAACTTATGTGCACAAAATACATTCTTATAAGTGGCTAGGTGAAATGTTACAAGTGTATCATAAATGTGCTCACACTACAATCTTACAGGTGGTTAGATAAAAGATTCTATAAGTCACTAAAATAAAACTGCCTTTATTTTCCTATGCCGCCATATACCTGCAGGGCGGGGTAACTTCGCTCAGAGCTAGGAAACCTGTCTCAAAGCTACATTGCACCTGGTATGCAAAAAACCCTTTTGTTCTGACTTAGCTGCTCTGGAATGCCATTTAGGCTGTGAGAGAGGAGGGTCTGAGCTTCATTTGCACAAGAAACAAAGCTATGTGCCTATCTCCTAGGCAGTGTCTCTGGAAGGGTGTTTACCTTAAGTCAGGAGAGAGACTGTTTGCCATTTTTAACCTAGAATGCTAGAGAAGAATTTCAGGTAAAATACACTGTTAAAAGTTATTGGGGAAGTTATGAGCGCACAAGAAATTCATAGCAGGAAACAGCTGATACATTAAAAGCCGAGTAACACCAAATGTTTCTTGATATTTGACTTCCCCTCCAGAAGGATTCCTTGATCTTTCTAGGTATGGCTTTATCATATACAGCTGAATCTCTATTTCATATTCCTGTGGCCTGTAGCACTCAAGGAGACATGGAGGAAGCAGGGCAGGTGTTAATGTGGCAGAACACAGATTAATAGAAATGGGTTAATTTAAGTTATAAGAGCCAGTTAAAAACAAGCCTAAGCTGGGCGGTGGGGGCGCACACCTTTAACCCCAGCACTCAGGAGGCAGAGCCAGGCAGATCTCTGTAAGTTCAAGGCCAGCCTGGTCTACAGAGTGAGTTCCAGGACAGGCTCCAAAGCTACAGAGAAACCCTGTCTAAAAAAAAAAACAAAAAAACCAAAAACCAAAAAAACCAAAACAAGTCTCTAAGCTAAGGCCAGCCTTTCATAATAAGTCTCCATGTTGTTATTTGTGAGCTGAGCTGACGGCCCAAAGAAAATCCGACTACAGCGAGGAGACAACAGAAAGCTGGGGGAAGGGCAGGAAAGATGGTCAGAGGAGAAGCCCCCACCACAGCTGTCTCACCAGACATGGATCTGGCAGAGGCCCCCTCCCCCCAAAACCGCTTTGTCATTTTGAGTCTCTTATTCTCCTGAAGGAGATAAAGCAGGGGCTCTATTGCCCCTATGAACAGACGGAGCCTGGCCACTCAGCATGTCTCTAGGGCTGTCCCTGCTGGCCATGTGATCTCAGAAAGAACAGGAGGTGCAGTACAGAGAAAGGACGCTGGGAAAGATGCGATCAGCACTGGGACAAGTGACACACTGTACACAGCAAAGAGCAGTTGGGTCAGGCAGACCCCACCCCAGACAGTTCTGGAGCTGAGGGACCGTCCCCAGAGACTGTGCAGCTTCCCAAACAAGGACCTTTTTCCAAAGCCCCAGTCCTGAAAACCAAGGTAAGTTGTCTGCCACAGGTGCTTAACCTCCCCAGATAAACTGCAAGTCCTTCTGATGACACGGAGTGTGTGCAATAGCCCACACACTCCTCCACAGACCTTGCTTTATTTTGTTGTGCTGAGGATAGAACCTAGACCGTCACTGAGGGATTCTAGGCAGGGGCTCTACCACTGAGCCACACCCCAGCCCCTCACTGGGGGATTCTAGGCAGGGGCTCTA
>CABHPP010097808.1:27514-51310 GCA_902168425.1 Peromyscus attwateri | reverse complement strand
AAAAAAAATGTGGAACTATTATATATATGACTGAGCAGCACCACATATGCTTATATAGCCCAAGGATTTGTTTTTTCACAGTTGTTGTGTGATATTCTGTTTGTGTTCTGAAAAATAAAGCTTTAAAATAAAAAAAATAAAAAAAATAAAAATAAAGAAAGGGACACTCAAAAAAAATTATAGGAGAGTTTGTGCAGCAAACTCTGAGAGGGTGTGTCTTAGTGAGGTTTGAGCAAACTGTTTTACCTTGCAAGGAAATTTCAGTCCACTGGAAACTGTTTTCTCCAGGGGTAAATGAGGGCAGCCTTTTCTTTGGCTCTCTTGTAAAGAAACTCGTCCAGGGTTCTGGCAACTACAGTTGTTGAGCGTCATGATGCCTCCTTCAGCTCCTGTAATAGCTACCAGAGGAGACTGGTGTGATGTGGCATTTTTTTTTCTTTTCTGGCTCGTTGGTGCATATTCCCTGAGGGCCTGAGAGAGCTGTGTTCCTGGAGGAATTTATGACAGACAGTCAATGGGAACAACTGACATTAGAGCTGGTGTCAGCTGGGTCCTCAGGGGCCCCTGGCCCGGGACTCTACTTTATTGAGCAGATTGCTATGCAAAGATGCCCACTCATTAGAATCTTTGTAAAATAATGGAAAAAGAAACCAGTGTGTTTTGTAAGGACACTTCCTGTGTGTGCCTCCAGGTTGGGAAAAGTTCGTCCAATGGGGTCTCCCTCTGTACATGCCTTTCCGGGCGCAAGTGCACACAGAGCAAACCTAGCAATCCCAAAGCCTCAACCTCTGCCTGTGACCTTAGGTTCCGATTGTAAGTGTTAGGGAGAAGGTACAGGTTGACATTTAGACTGTGTCTTTGGTGTTCCTGATGGAAGCCTTGGTGCACAGTAAGTTCAATGGTGTCCACTGCTTTTTACCCAGAGAGATACTCTGAGCAGAGATAAGGAAACAGGAATGTCTGGCAGAATAGGGAGTCTAGCTACTGTGTTTTCCTTCCCTTTAGTAGTCTCCCTCTTTTTATCTTTACCAGGCAGTCCACTTAGGCTGTGGAGGGATGGCCATGAACATGTCTCCATCTTGACATACATGGTGGCTTTTATTCTCGATGGTAGGCCAGGAGAGATTGTGTGTGCTGTATATTTGTGTTGGGTTCATGAAATACTCCCCGAATCTTTCAGGCAGATGTCAGATCTCTATGGACTGTTGTTTGTGATGAGGGCGAGGCTCCGGTGGTGAAGTACACACTATGTGGCTTGAGTGATATATAGCCCACCTCACCCCACCTTGCTGTGAAGTCCACTTACCTGCATCAGTGAGCGTTGTGAGTCTCCCGAGGCCAGGGGCTGCGTCTTAGAATGCCAACATCCCCAAGCGCCTGGCACCCTCCTTCAGTTCACCACCCTATGTACACATCTGAGCTAGGCTCTCATGAGATGAAGATGAATGCAGTCCAGCTGTGATGTCAAGGTGCTGTGTGGTTGGCTGGGCTTCTGGGCCAGCAAGCATCGTGTTTAAGGGATGACACTGCACAGTATCACTACTCAACTGCCATGACCGCAGTAGTGAAAGCAGATTTTTTGCACCCCGGGAAACACAGCAGGTATGAAGTTGGGTCTTGACTTATACTAAATCTCCTGGCTCTCCTTCCGGTCTAAGGTGCACGTTAGTGTGTTGTCTGGTAACCGGGAGGTAAGGTGCCGTGTCTGTGGGACGTTTTCCTGTCGAAAGGAAACTACATGCTACTGTGGAACAGTGGCTGGAAATGCAAGTCAGGCTGATGGGTCTTTGATTCCTTTCCACCACCTCCATCAGCCCCATGTCCGTGGACTTGCTATGGAACCTCTGAGTCTCGTCTTCCCTTTCCTCCTCCTCCGCCCACTCCTCGCTCTGTAGTAACGGCTCTTCCTTCTCTATTGTCTGATTCTAACTGAAAACTGGCGTGGCTGACACGGACAGGAGGCAGCAATGGAACAGTATTTGCACCAGGAGACATGAGGGAGCCCAGGGTATGGGGTCGCCATGTTCCTAAGACCACTCCTGGTGGGGAGAGGTTGCTGGGACACAGGCATGGAGGGCTCTGCCATCCCCTCTTCTAGGCTCCTGGCAGACAGCCTCTCACGCCCACGTGTCCCTAGAGACAGAGTTCTCAGGCTTGTGCCCGACAACCACCTGGAACAAGTGCGTATTCCTCATCTGGAAAGAATCTGACTCATTAAGCTTAGGACTCAGCATTTTAAATACATTGCCAAGTGTTTCTGATGTCATCAGGCCACTGTGGAGCCCTGCTATGGCTGTGCCTCATTGTGTCTCCAGATCAGCTTCTCCAGTCACCCAAGCTCGTAGAGGGCTACCTAAACTTCTCTTTACACCTCCATGTACACACCAGAGAGAATAAGCAAAGATTCAGATAAGAGCCTCCAGGTGCCTGGCACTTGGCTGAGTCCCAGGATTCATAGAAGACATGCATGTGACTTCATAGCTTCATGCATGAAACATGGGGGAGAAGGTGTTCAGCTGGAGGGAAAGGTGTTCAAAATAAGACACCCCAGGGCTGAGGGAATGGTGTGCAGAGAACCACAGACAAGCAGCCAGACGTCATAGGGTAGACGACTAAGGGCAGGGAGTGGTGGGACACTTGGGGATACTAAAGCTCCTGTGTTTGGCCTCCTGCAAATGTCAGTGACCTTGGGATGGTGCAGACATCAGTGACCTTGTCAGTGACCTTGGGATGGTGGCTTTGGTAAATAGCTCCCTGAGGCTTAATTGCCCTGGGCACTTCACAGCTGCTGGACCAACTGTTGTGACTGAGATCAATGACATGTCCCAGATACTTGTTCATGGGAAGTTCTGATGTGAGAGAAGACTGAGGTCCCTTGCGTCAGGAGGGCCGCTGAAAGATGGTTAAGGTACTAAGGCTGGGGGAGTCTAATTGGTGTTGATGGGAATCCTGTAGGTGAAATTCGATGTTAAAGTCCAGGAGCTGGAGCTATGAGTAGAGGCTGGGATGCACTGGCTGAGGTTTGCCTGCTGTTCTGGTCCTGTGGGTAGAGGCTGGACGCACTGGCTGAGGTTTGCCTGCCATTCTGGTCCTGTGAATAGAGTCTGGGATGTACTGGCTTAGATGATTTGCCTGCCATTCTGGCCCTGATTTTAACCTGTGACCAGCTGTGATCCGGAAGTCTTTCTCCCTGGTGTTCATAAGTTGAATTGTAAACCCTGTGTAAAGTGTGTGGCACTAACTTCAATTAGGTTTCATCGTGTTAGTTGTGACTCATTATTCTAGAAATACTTCATGATCTTGACTCTGTTACTTCATTTATTCATGGTTCCTCCCCACACTGTGCCTAGAGAGACCACAAGAGCTGTTTCTCCCCCTGAATTTGGAGAAGTATTCGGAAAGCATTACTGAGGAGGAAAGGGTTTGTCAATGAGTCCAAAAGATGTCCTGGCCCCTGACAGTGTTGTCCTAAGGCACCAGAGTCAGGGGCTATTCCCGAGGGTACATTTGGAAGATTTGAATGGAAGCATCTGGTTCAGAGAAAGCCATTGCTCATTGGCTTTGTACAGTGTCTACTGTGAGGTAATGCAGCAGCTGGCCCCTGACTAACAAGGGAGTTGAAGAAACAAGAGCTGATTATAGGTCTTCCAGGACTGGCCAGGGTCCATGGCACTCTAATAAAGTGCCTAAATACATGGGTGATACAGGTCAAGGGACACTGGGAACAAGAGTCAAAGATGATTCAAATGATTTCTGAAATATTCTGTCAACCATGTGCAAGTCAATCACAGTCTCGAGGCACACGAGACAGAACCACACGTGGCGTGTGGCCTGGGAGAGCATCGCAGCATTGCCTGCGTGGTGGTCTTCACTCCAGCCACGCCCTTCTCATCTCTTCCGTGTTCCGTAGAAAATCTTTGTGAGCTCGTCTTTTTCTGTTTCTCTATAAAGTCCTTGTCACATTTTCCCCTTGTGTCTGGTATTTGTTTCACTGCCCTTAGGTAATCCAAAGCCCCTCTGGTGAGCTCCAGACTAGAGCGGTTGTAGCTGGTAGCTCACTGTCCTGGTCTCCAGCATCACACCTAGCTCACTGTGCCTGGCTCCAGTGTTACTCTTGCCATGATACCGATGAGCTAATGTCCATATGCATCACTCTCCGGTGGCTCGGCTATCCTGAGCTCAGCTATTAGCATCTGTTATCTCCGCCCACCCGTGGCTTAGAGTGACTGCACTCCCAGTCTCAGCTCACTCCTAGGCTTGAACTCAGCAATTCGGAGGTCTTATCTGGACTTTCCATCCATTGATGTTGCCGACATTGCCGCCCCTTCACCCTTCACTCGCCCTGTTGCTTGCTTTCCCAGAGGAAACCACCGACTCATTGTCACCTTTGTCCCCTCCTGATCCATGCAGTAACTCTGTTACATCCAGCACTTGCCCGACTTCCTGGTGTCGGAAAGGTGGCCGCAATGAAACACCCAAAGGCTCACTGGTCTCACACATCACGAGCTCTTGTCTTCAAGCCAGCCTTCAGGCTGTTTAAAATCACACTCTAGTTTCTAATTTGGTCAGAGCCCCAGGAACTCACAGATTTCACTGGTATCATTACATTTTCAGTTCTCTTAGTGCCCACAAACCATCTGCTTGTGGGATTTTTCTGGGAACTGATATGAAGCCTCAGGTCTCTGAGACCCATTCTCTTGTCCCAGCTACATTCCCCCGAGTCCCCACAGTCACTGCAAGACCAGCAATCGGTCTTTCTACCTCACTTCTCATCCTTCAGTCTCCTGAGATCTCACACCTGCTGAACCCTCAGTAACAGGTGAATGCAGATGTAAATGACCAGCAGCCTAAAGGCCTGGGCTCCTGCTATTCCGGAAGGCAAGTATTTGTTTTCAGCATTTTGCTAATTAAACACACACACACACACACACACACACACACACACACACACACATACGCACGCACACACAGAGGCATTTACCCAGGGGAAAGCACTGGACAGGTAACAGGCAAGTGTGGGCCTTGGTGCTCAGGCCCTCATTCCAGGAGAGGAAAGAGCTGACCCCAGAGAGCAGGTGCAGTCCTGGTGTACCTCGAGGATTCTGGGAATGGAAGGTGAAAAGGATGGGCTGAGCACAGCTTGGTGGGTAGAGTGTGAGTCCTTACCATTCACACTCTGACAGTCAGACAGTCCAGATCCGACTTCTCTGCTTCCTAGGCAGGAAGGAGATTATGAGCAGGTTTTGGACTCTCCGGAGCCATTCTCATCTGTGAAGTGAAACAGAAATGACCCAGTCAGTCGCTCAGGTGACTAGGGACTAAATAGGCCAGCACAAGTAAAACATTCCAAACAAGGCTGGACAGCTCAGTGATCTACAACTTACTGTGATGTTCTCTGTCAGTCTCTGACGTTTTCTTGCCCATTTTACAGAAGCCTGAGGGTTAGGCCGGGGAGACTGCTTAGTTGGAGAGTGCTTGTCACGTGAGCATGAAGACCTGAGTCCATCCCTAGAACCTTAAAGAAAAGGTGGGCATGGTGTCACACACTTTTCATCCAGGGCAGGGGTAGCAGGGACAGGTAGATCACCGGGCTCACTGGCAAGCAGGTCTAGCTTCCCTGCTGAGAGACCCTGTCTCCAAACAGAGCACAGCACAGACAAACAGGAAGGTGGGTGGTGCTGAGGAATGACAGCCAAGGTCGTCCTCTGGCTCCCACACATACGAGCATGTACATGCACACACACACATGCACAGTCACACGCACGTATTCGTAAGAGACTGGGGGTCAAAGGACTTACAGAGATGCTCAGGACTATCTGGGCAGAAGGTGACAGAGCTTGAACTTGTACTGAGAACATAGAACTTAACTGGGGTTTCCCTGAGAATTTCAGAGGCCTCTCCAGATGAAATTACTTTACTCTTATAGAGACTCATAACCCTCCCCATTCCGGGCAGGCGACACCAAATATTTACCATGCTGCAATTGACCTTAGCCAGAGTCAGACTAGTGACGAAGCTGCAGCCAAAGGAGAGGAAATTGTTGTGAGATTGCACACTGTCATCCTGCGGGGTAGACATGTTCTTAAAATCCTCCTGGCTCAGATTCTGCTCTGGAAGGGCAAGAGACTTTTCTCAGTGCCAGGACTTTGAGTCAAGATGACAGGATTGGAAGTGCTGTTGACAGAGTCCAGACCATCGCTTTATAGCGAGAGGGATGACATTTTATTATGTGCTCACACGACCTTATCCAAGTGCGGCTGAATGTCCTGTCATGAGGGGCCAAGAGGAAGATCTCTGTGTGTCTTTCCCCATGCCAAGGAGAAGGAGGACCCTTCCTCAGCACGAGCAGTTAACACGAGAGGATCACTCAGAAGAGAGTCCACTTTTCTGGAAACTTCTCTCAGTTGACTGTTGTGGAGAAGATACAGGTTTTTCACAGAAAGTATTTCCGTGTTTTCAAGTGTTTGCAAAGCTTATATTGTCATGTTAGCTGTATTGAGGGTGTTTTAAGGGGAGCTTGAAGTGGTAGGAAAGGTACCGTTATTATTCTAGCCTGACTGTAGTGCAAGCCTCAGTTTCCTCTTCTGTAAAGTGGAGTCTTGGCTCCGTGTGGGGTCCCTTGACTTGTATTTTATTAGTGTGAAAGTCCATGAACTGAGTGTTCAACCGTGGTGATGCTGCGTATAATGGCAAAGATGTAGGAACTAAAACAGGATCACACAAACAGGATCCACACCTGTTCTAGAACTTTCTGCTTTTGAGGCTCTCATTTTTCCTTGCCCTGACTGCCTTGAATCAATCCCTTCCCCTGAAGTCACCTTAATTCTACAGATGTTGATGGATTACTCACTGTATCTCCAACAGAGCTTCAGAGTCCCACCTTGTGGAACTCGCACTGAGGCAGTGAAGTCAGGACTTCCCAGAATTCTTTTTATTTCCAGAGACTGGTCATTCCCAGACCATGATCTCTGGACCAGTAACATCACTGTCACCATTCTACTTGTTAGAAAGGCGAGTTTTCATATGCCTCTCCAAACTCACTAGCTCGAGGGATGTAGCTCACCAACCTCAGCTTTTAAGATTTCCTGCAGAGAACTGGGGTGCATACTCTAGGCTGAGAACCACTGAACTAGCCTTCTAGGGACACACTGAACAGGTCTGAGTCCTTAAGGGTAGGCTGCTGGAAAATGATTTCAGCTCAGAGCTACAACTCTCTTGGAATCTCTAATAACAGTTTGGACCATTGTGGTATTTTTGTTAAATGTCCCAAGCATTATGGAAACTACCCATTTGTTTTGATGGGAACTATTCCAGTTTAGCACACAATTCCACATGGACATTCCAGGATTTTCTTCAAATTGTGATACTCAGTGGGGTGTTGATGCCATGAGTAAAACTCACAATAAAAATCTCAGTTTGAGCAAAAGCTCTTGCTACCAAATGTCTCTAGGAGAAGAGAACTTTTGGGGATTTAGTCCTCTGTGGAATCTCCTTCCTTTAAATCTCTGTGGTGAGGCCAAAGCCTGACTCCACAACCTCCTCAGCAGGTAGAGACCATGGGACCATTATCCCAGAAATAAGCTCAGACTTACTTAGAATGGGTAGGCAGGTGTGGCTTCTGGTGGGGGGGGGGGTGCTGTCCTGGGCCATCCTGATAGTGTCTAGCTCCAGCCTAGGGCCAAGTGCTAGATCATGGGCCCCTTCGTGAAGATGAGGAGCACAGGTGCCTCTCAGGCAGACAGCCTTTGGGTCTCAGGGCTTACCTGGTGTTTAGTCCCCTGCCCTGCAGGCGCCTATGTCTAGTGCCAACTGAACAGCCATAAGCTCTAGCTCTGCTCTTGCCCAGCCTTGAGCTGACTGTGGGGGCTAAGGGAGGAGGGTGGGGAGAGGAGAGTCCACAATGCTTGCATATGCAGCTATTACCTGTTGGCTCCTTGTTTACAACTGCCCTGAGAGGTTGGTATTAGTGTTCTCTTTTTCTGAATTATGAAAGACTCACAAACTCTTCAGCAAACCCATTTTCTCATCTGTGCAATGGGTACAATTCTAACACTCTTCTCAATAGTTGTTCTGACAGTAAAATTAGGTCGCTGATGAAATCACTCTGAAAAGAGTTTAGAGTATCTTGCAAATGTTAGGTTTCTGTTGTTCTTATTTCTGGGTCCTAAAGGCAGTTTGTGGGGCCTCTGTTTGAAGAAGCTCACTTTATATGCACCTGGCTCCTAGTACTGGGTTCGGATGTTATATGAGGATGTGTTATATGTGGCTTCCTGCCAGGCTACTGGCCCTGGGGGCCCCCTTCTTCGAAGACTGTTGGAATCATGTGGCTGCTGCAGTGAGGAGGTGTGTATGCCAGCTCTGCGTGACAAGTCACCACCTGGTGAGCTGGTCTGGACAGGACAACTTCCCAGGCCTTCCCCCTTCCCGTTTTTATGACTGGCTTTGCTCTCTCATATTTGGCTTTGCTCTCTCATTCTTGCAGCTGTGGTGGTTGGGATTTAGGGCAAGCACTTGGGATCCTTTTTCTAATCCCTTTCAAATCCTGCTTGAGCTGCAAAGTCCAGCAAGGACAAGAAAAGGGGGGAGGGGACTATGCTGCCTAAAGGCAGTGTATCAGGGTATTTTCTTCTGTGCTAGGCAAACAGCCAGTCTAGCCAACTGATAAACAGTCTGTCCAATTGGTTCAGTGAGAGACCTGTCTCAATAAGTAATGTGGAGAGCAATAGGAAGGGCCTACCTCTGGCTTCCACACTCACACACATACATACACAACCCCAAACACATGCACATGTGCAAAATGAAAATACAATGAGTTATTTTCACTCAGAGCTCTGTGAGTCAAAAAATGGCTTTTTGCTGTTAGACACCCAAGGAGGCACACGGCATTTATGATAAGGAAGTGTATGTGTAGATAGTGTGTCTTCTGGCCTCTGGCTCTCTTATTAAAAAGTCACCAGAGCTCAGTCACGGAGGCTCTGCTCCAAGGGCATGTTCAATGCTAATTCCTAGCAAAGGTCTGACCTCTGGACCCTGTAGCTACATCAAACTTCTATTCTCATGCTTCACAACAGGGATTAAATCTGGACACGTGAGCCTTTGAGGAATGTTCTCAACCACATCCAAACAGTAGCAGGTTGTCACTTACATCTCTCAGACATTCTAACAGTGGAGTGGGTGGAACCTCTGCCAGACTCAAGCTCAACTGACTATTTTTCCCATGCTGAGGATTTAACTCAGGGTCTCATACATGCTAGGCACATGCTCTACCACTAAGCTGCACCTCCAAATTCTGATTCAGTTGATTGTAATCATGCAACTTCCATACAAGAGATATTACATAATATGCTAAGATACTATGCCATCTGTGACCTGTGTACAGATTTCTGAGTCTGAATTGAAAGGTCTTTTAGAGTTGGTTTCAGAATATTTTCAACTAATCCCACCCAGTTGTTCCTAGTATTCCCTGTGTTCTAAAGGTGCTTCTTCTGTTACCCGCCACATCCATCCTGGTGAGGGCTTTGGTCATGAGCCCCTCTCCATGTATTCTTTCAAACCAAACATTCTTTTTTCACAAGTTAGCTTGGGTTTCATCTGTCCTCAGCCCTTGATACCCCCGTACGCTTCCTCCCCGCCCCCCTTATCTTTGGAAAAAAAGATGTCTTAATTTTTTATGGGCATTTTGACTGCATGCAGGCCTGTGTACCATGTACATACATTGGCCCTTGAGTGTGTCAGATCCCCCTGGAATTAGAATTACAACAGCCGGTGTTCTTCACTGCTGAGCCATCTCTCCAGACCTACTGCTGTTCTCTTAGTCTGTGGTAGAAACTCAGTTTAACACGTCTTAGTCTTTTACTGTTCTCTTAGCTCAGTCTGTCTTCCAGAACAGATTGCAGGTCATTTGATATTGGACCCTCTTAAGTATTGTCCAGTCTTTGCAGTGTCCTGTCAAACTTATGAACCATGCCACAGATAGTAAAATAATTTTGACTCTGATAAAGGGTTTGACTGAAACCATCTTGGTGACTTTGTAGATTTATCTTACAAAAAGAAATTCTGTGTATAGCTAAGGGATGATCATCCAGTATGCACAGATATGCCCGACAACTTTCTTGGTAAGAATAAAGCTGAATTTTGGAGGTTCTAAAGGTGACTCTAAGTCCTAAGATTTTCCTCGTGAGTCAATCTGCATTGGGTTCTTACCTCTTATCACTGTTTCTGGTCAGCTTGGCACAAACTTACACATACCTGGGAAGAGAGAAACTCAGTTTAGGAATTGTCTCCATCAGATTGGCCTGTGGACATGTATGTGGGGACATTTGAAAGCTGATGATGTAGGAGGGCCCAGCCCACTGTGAGCAGTCCACAAAAGTAGCTGAGAAAGCCAGGGCATGCAAGCCAATGGGTAGCATTTCTCCAGTCTCTTCCTTGGCTTTCCTTGATGTTGAACTATAACCTGTAAGCCAAATATCCCCATGTTGCTTTTGGGCCAGTGTTTTATTACAGAAACAGAAAAGAAAATCTGAACACTTCCCATCTGATTACTTGTGACCTCTGCTCTTTCCCCAGAGAGCTCCTGTGAGAATAAGCGGGCGGATCTGGTGTTCATCATTGACAGCTCCCGGAGTGTCAACACCCATGACTATGCAGAGGTCAAGGAGTTCATTCTGGATATCCTGCAGTTCTTGGATATTGGTCCTGATGTTACCCGAGTCGGTCTGCTCCAGTATGGCAGCACAGTCAAGAATGAGTTCTCCCTGAAGACCTTTAAGAGGAAGTCTGAGGTGGAGAGGGCTGTCAAGAGGATGAGGCATCTGTCCACGGGCACCATGACAGGGCTGGCCATACAGTATGCCCTCAACATCGCTTTCTCAGAAGTAGAGGGGGCCCGGCCCTTGCGGGAGCATGTGCCACGGATCATCATGATTGTGACCGATGGGAGACCTCAGGACTCAGTGGCTGAGGTGGCGGCAAAGGCCCGGGACACAGGCATCCTGATCTTTGCCATTGGTGTGGGTCAGGTGGACCTGAACACGCTAAAGGCCATTGGGAGTGAGCCCCACAAGGACCATGTCTTCCTGGTGGCCAATTTCAGCCAGATTGAGTCTTTGACCTCAGTGTTCCAGAACAAGTTGTGCAGTAAGTCCTGTGTCTCTGTGGTTCATTTTTCCTTAAGGCCTCATTCAGTGCTCACGGCCATGGGCAAAGGGAAACGCCTCAATCGTTGATGGGTTACACTTTGGCCAAAGGGACAGATAATTACACAAATGCAAAAGAAGCCTCAACTGTTAACAGTGTAAGGGAGGAAGAATTCAGGGCAAGGTGGGACAGAGAATCCCAGGGACTAATCTAGGCCATGGCGTTTATAAAGACTTACCTAGAGGAAAGGCCGTGTGTGTGTGTGTGTGTGTGTGTGTCGCGCGCATGTGCGTGTGCGTGTGCGTGTGCGTGTGTGTGTGTGTGTGTGTGTGTGTGTGTGTGTGTGTAGGTGTTTGCACATGCTTGGAAGTTGGAGGATTATTTACAGGCATTGGTTCTCTCTACCTTATGGGTCCCAGGAATTTAAACTCAGATCATCAGGCTTGGTGGCAGGTCCCTTTACTTGACAGCCCCAAAGGACATTTAAACTCAAAAGGCAGAATGAGTAAGGCTAGAGTGAACGTTTCCTCCCACGTCTAGCTGACACGTTGGCATTCCCGAAATTGGAACTGGTGAGCTGGAGTAGGGATGGGAGCAGAAGGCAGACATCAGGAGAGCTTCCCCATGGATCGTGTGGGAGACCAAGGCATTTTTGCTGCATGATGGCGTGAGCAGTGGATGTTTTCTTAACTGACATAGAGACAATGCATAGGAAGGACTGAGATGAGGGCTTTGAAGACTGACTTTGGAATAGGACAAACTGTAAACCCTTGTGATGTAGTGCTTAGAGAAAAGAAACAAGATGTACTTAAAAACATTTCTTAAATTCTGACACAAAGTCTCAGTAAGCCAGACTGGTTTCACACTCTCTATGTAGTGTAGAATGACCTTGAATTCTTCCCTCTTGCCTCTCCCTCCCACATGCCAGGATTACAGGTATGTGCCTCCGCGATGCCTGGTTTATGTGGGCATTGGGATGAAGCCTAGATCTTTGTGCATGCTGGACAGGCACTCTCCTGACTGAGCTACATCCCCAGCCCCAGGGTGTACTTTTGATGTGTCTAAAAATAAAAAGATCCCCTTGCAAGAACTAACTTCAAAAAGCGAAGACTCCATTTTCTCTTGACTCCAGAGTCAAATGATTTACTTAAGAAATCAATGCCATGAAGGAAAAATAACCTTTTCCTGAGCAATGTCAGTTGGAAACCATTCAGAAGTACCATTTCCCTGGCGCCACAGAGAGGCTGCATTATCGTGGTGCACCATGGCCTGCATCAACTGGAAAACTTCAGTCAGTAGAACACACTGCAAACATTTTAAAGGTTTATGACTTTAAATGACTTCAGCAGAATTTATGTTCCCCCTTTCCTGGAAATATTAAAAAAAGAAATTGGTTCTGTAACACTCTTGACTGCTTCTTCGTGTGTACTGGACGACTTTAATGGAGGAGTGCTTTTTATAAGCACTCTGCATTCATCAGCAAATGGAACGATGATGTGATAAGACAGAGGAGCTTTGCAACAGAAATGACCCCTATGTGACTGAATGTGGACTTGGGCTCAGAGAACCTTTCTCTGTGGGCTTTAAGGCAATTCAGCAAAATTAAGAGGCTGTTTGGACACACACCTCCCCCATCATCTTTGTTTAATCTGGAAGCTTTAAGAAAACACTGGTATTATCTCATTCCTCTGTGTGGCCTAAGAATGAACCCCCCGGGACTCCTAGCATCCACTTTGCTGAAATACAGCTGTGTTTCTAGGCCCTGAGCTGCAAGGCTCTGCGGAGCAGCTTCATCAACTATCCTGAAAGGTTGAGGAGGCCCCAGAGCCTCTTTATCAACCACATGCTGAAGACCACAGTAACTAAGTGCGTTAAGCACTCTACCTCGTGCATCTCATTTGATGCCCACGAAAACCAGGGAGGCAGGCCCGACAGTACCACCCTCCCTTCTTACAGCTTAGCAAGTTTGCTGATTTCAAAGTTCCTGCTCCTTTCAGTCCTTCACAGGCTGGGAATTGTAAATTCCTCTCCTGGGGTGAACCATTTGCGGAGGACAGCCCCCACCGGGAAAGCAGCTCTGCTGTTGGGATTCACCTGAGGAGGGTAACATTGGGAAGGGACGCCTGTGTAGGACCAGGACAGGACTGGCTGTGCGATGCTGGGGAAGCCCTTTGGGCTCCTTCAGCCACAGTCACCTCATCTGTACAGTGGGGATTTCACAGGTGGAAGTGGGGCAGTCAATGTGCATCACTGTTACTGTCTGCTACACTCAGGATCCACACGTGAGACGACCGGCATCACTGCTGGTCTCAGTCTGGCAGTCAGACAACAGCCATGAGCATCTTCTGAACTGCAGATGATATCTCCAGGTTCTGGAAGTCTCCTCTGCTCCTGAAACATTGAACAGCCTGATGATCACAGCTGCTCATGTCTTGTTGGGTACATTCATTACACTGTTCATTTAAACTGTACTACCAGACAGGTATTCTTGTAGGCCCACTTACAAAAGTGGAAACTGAGGCTTAGAAAAAATAAGCAATTCAAATAGTAGCTCTGGAGAGTCAGAGTCTAAGTGCTCACTCTCCATGCATGAGCCCCAGGATTGGTGGGAAGATGCTCTCATATCTACACTCCCTTATAGAATAATGGGGGGTAGAACACAGAGTGTACTTCATTCCTAGGAGAGCCATCTGGACCAAGAAGCTCACTCCAAAGAGGGCCTGGGTCTGCCTCGGGGCTCCAGGAAAGCCTTTAAAATGAAGCAATAAGATTAATTACTGAGAGTGTGTGAAGAGGAAGACAGGTATCAGTAGTTGGAGAGCAAACAGCCGCTGGGAGAGAGGAGGGAGCAGTACAGAATAAAGAAACAAAGGACGCTGGGCCTTGCTGCTGACCTGTGCGAGCAGAAATGGCCTCCACCTTCAGCCCCAGAGAGTGTAAATTGTCCAAACAAGAGGGGCAGAACTATGGCTTCTCCCTGAGCATTGAGAAGGACACTGATGGCCACCTGGTCCGGGTGATCGAGAAGGGGAGCCCAGCAGAGAAAGCAGGGCTCCTGGATGGGGACAGAGTTCTCAGGATCAATGGTGTCTTTGTTGACAAGGAAGAGCACACACAGGTGGTGGATCTGGTCAGAAAGAGCGGGAATTCAGTGACTCTGCTGGTTCTGGATGGAGACTCCTATGAGAAGGCTATAAAAAACAGGTGGACTTGAGAGAATTGGATCAGAGCCAGAGGGAGCCAGCTTTGAATGATAAGAAGCCAGGTCCTGTGATGAATGGGGCGGTGGAGACATGCGCCCAGCCAAGGCTCTGCTACCTGGTGAAGGAGGGCGGCAGCTTCAGTTTCTCTCTGAAAACCATCCAAGGCAAAAAGGGCGTGTACCTGACTGACGTAACACCTCAGGGAGTGGCCATGAGGGCTGGGGTCCTGGCCGACGATCTCTTGGTTGAAGTGAACAGAGAAAATGTAGAGAACGCCAGTCACGAGGAAGTGGTGGCGAAGGTGAAGAAGGCCGGGAGCCGCATGGTGTTCCTCCTTGTGGACAAGGAGACTGCCAAGCGCCATGACGAACAGAAGACACAGTTCAAGAGGGAAACAGCCAGTTTGAAACTGCTGCCCCACCAGCCCCGGGTGGTGAAGATCAGGAAGGGAAGCAATGGCTACGGGTTCTACCTGAGGGCAGGCTCTGGACAGAAAGGTCAGATCACCAAGGACATAGAACCTGGAAGCCCAGCCGAGGCGGCTGGCCTGAAGAACAACGACTTGGTGGTTGCTGTCAATGGCGTGTCCGTGGAAGGCCTCGATCATGACAGTGTGGTGGAAATGATCAAGGAGGGCGGAGACCAGACCACACTGCTGGTGGTGGACAAAGAGGCAGACAGCATCTATGGACTGGCTCGTTTTTCTCCACTTCTCTACTGCCAAAGTCAAGAACTGTCCAATGGTTCTGTCAGGGAAGCTGCAGCTCCCGTCCCTGCTCCTCGGGAGGCCACAGGTCCAGACACTACAGAGGATGCCGTGGATCTTAAACTCAAGCTCTGTAGGCTGATTAAAGTCGACGACAGCTTTGGCTTTCACCTGAATGCCATTGGGGTCAGCCAGGCTCCTTTGTCAAAGAGGTACAGGAGGGTGGCCCTGTGGACAAGGCTGGGCTGGAGGATGAAGACATCATCATTGAAGTGAATGGGGAGAGCGTGCAGGAGGAACCCTACGAGAAAGTAGTGGACAGGATCAAGAGCAGCGGGGAGCACGTCACTCTCCTGGTCTGTGGAAAGAAGGCCTACGACTACTTCCAAGCTAAGAAAATCCCCATCGTTTCCTCCGTGGCTGACCCCCTGGCCGTTTGTTCTGATGACAGAGGAGGAACGTCGGCAGAGTCAGAGCTTGACCCCCACACAGCAAGAGAACGAACTCACAGCACAGCCTCGCATTCTTCTTCCAACTCTGAAGACACTGAGATGTGATGAGAACAAACGGTGGCTTTGGCTACTGGATTCCTCTTACATGTCCAGGAGCTGCCTTTCCAAGGAAGGAGCTCTCTGCTGGCCCCATTAGGCCTCTAGAACCCCTCATTCCACGTGACGGTCTGCCGTTGTAAGGGCTGCTCTATTTAGCTGGAGGGAGTGGCCAGGTTCTTTCTATGTGATATCTGCCGAAGTGCAACTTTCCATTTTTGCTGATGAAACCTCTTCTGTATGCATCTTGAGCACCAGAGATGATTCATTTGTGTATGTGTGAGTGTGGCTAATAAAAGTTTCAAGCAGACAAAAAAAAAAAAAGATTAATTACTAACATTTATTGTTACCAATATGTGCATGTGGCTAGAAATGGTGGCACACTCTTGTAATCCATGCGCTTGAAGCTGACGGGGCAAGGAGATAGTTCAGAGGGTAAAGACCTTGGCATGGAAGTCTGATACCATGAGTTCCGTCCCCACAACCCACACTCACAAAAAAGCTGGCTGCAGTGGTGAGGTGAGGAGCAGAGCCTGGCGAATGGGCGAGAAGCTCCAGGGCCAGCTAGCCTAGAGTACAGAGCAACACAGTGGGAACAAGCTGGAAGATGAGAACCCATTCCTGAAGTGTGTCCTCCGACCTCCATACAGTGCATTGGCATGTGCCTGCTGTGTGTGTGTGTGTGTGTGTGTGTGTGTGTGTGTGTGTGTGTGTGAGAGAGAGAGAGAGAGAGAGAGAGAGAGAGACAGACAGACAGACAGACAGACAGACAGACAGACAACAGATACAAAGAGAGAGAGCGCATGAGTGAACACTCACACGGGAACAATAAAAAGATAAATAATGTTTTTAAAGACAGTGAAATAGGAGGATGAAGTTTGAAGTTAGCCCAGGCCAACCTGAGCTACAAACAGGAAACAATCTCAAAGATGTGCATATGTGTGCCTGAGTGTGTGTAAATGCTTTTTTGAGCTCTTAGCATATATAAAATCATTTTATTCACACAACAAACATGAGAAGTAAGTGCTCTTATGAAATCAAAGACTTAATTGCCTTGCTCAGGTTCACTCAGCTCTAGGGGGAGCAGTGGGGGAGGGGGGGAGCAGGGGGGAGGGGGCAGGGTGTCCCCTGGCTCCAAAGCTACAGCAGGGCTGTATAGGGAGGGTGAGCACCGTGCTCCAGGCAAAGAATGATGATATTTTAAGTCTTGTTTCTGTTTTATTTAAAAAAAAAAAAATACAAAAGACAGTCCTAGTTCTTTAGCTGATTTCATTATCCTACTCAGGGGCCATGACTCACAGTTGAAAAGTAGTGATGACGGGCCAGGTTTAGGGAATGGCAGCCACTGTGTGTGTGCGCGACAGAATACTGGAGGGAGAGCTAATGGCACCTTCTGGCAGGCAGGACTAAAGAGAGAGGACTGCAGAGGCAGGCTGTACCCAGATGGACCCAGGGCAGGAGCCACTGGCATGCAGTCACATTGCTTAGTTTCGGGACCACACTGTCCTGAGTAAGAATACTGCCTTTGGCTCTGGCTGGCTTATGGCCGTGAACCTGGGCACAGCAGCAGCTTTATGCCTGTGGGCAGGACTTTCCACAGCAGCCACAGCATGGGGGACTCGTGAGATCATATTCTTAGGCCACCCTGAAGCCCACCAAAAAGACTTAGAGCCCAGAGTCCTGTGAATCAAGGGCTTTTGTACAAGCCGACCAAACCCCACACATCCTGGCATCCATTTTTGTTGCCCAGGAGCAGAAAACCCTGACCGAGTCTCAAGGTTGAAAACCACAGTCTGCCTTCTGCAATTCGGTGACTCAGTGCAGCTTGGGCAGGGCTTTTAAGTACTCTCTCGGTGTCTGTTTTTTCAGCCTCGCTGGCATTTTGGAGCCCAGGGCAAGGCTGTTCCTACCTTAACCGCCCCATCCCACTTTGGCACAACTTAAGGACCTAATAGTGTTGTGAAGGCACACCCTTCATCAACAGGTCTGGACAAAGTCTACATTGATTTCACCCCTTTGAGGCCCTGTTGTGAAGGGGAAGGCAGGCCTGCATAGACACTGACTTACATACTCAATAAGTGTTCTTTTGAGACCCCCAGTCAGCTGTACTGAGCAGAATGCTCACCTGATCATTCACACATTTAAAAAAAAAAAAAACCTTCCTCAAGCAAGCTAGGTGTGGTGGTGCACACCTATAATCCCAGCACTGGGGAGGCTGAGGCAGGAGGATGATGACTTCTAGGCCAGTCTGAGCTACATAGCAAAACTCTTTTAATAAGTCAAAATAAACAACCCTACCTCAAAAATTAAGCTGCTTATATTCCTTTTCTTTCCTTTTCTTTATTTCCCCTTTTTCTTTTCTCTTTCTTCTTTCTTTTTTTTAAATTTATTTATTTTTATTTTATGAGTGTTGATTGGTGTTTTGCCTGCATGTATGTTTATGTGAGGGTATCAGATCCTCTGGAACTGGAGTTACAGACAGTTGTGAGCTGCCATGTGGGTGCTGGGAATTGAACCCAGGTCCTCTGGAGGAACAGCCAGTGTTCTTAACTGCTGAGCCCCGTCTTTCAGAAAGGACCTCACTATATAGGTCTGGCTTGTAAATCACACATCTGTCAGCCTCTGCTTTCTGAATGCTGGGATTGAAGGCATGACCCACTATGCCCGGCTGGGCTCATATTTTACTTTATATATATACATGTGTATATATATATACATTCCCATGGTCTAGGGATGCGGCTCGGCTGATAGAATGCTTTCTTGGCTCTGGGTTGTATCTGCAGTACTGCATAAGACCAAGCCTGATGGTACAACCCGCAGTCCCAGCACTCAATAGCCAGAGGCAGGAGGATCAGGATCAAGGTCAGCCTTGACTATAATCCAATTCTGGACACCACAAATCAATAAATAAACACATACATTTAAAAATTCAGAGCCGGGCAGTGGTGCCACATGCCTTTAATCCCAGCACTCGAGGCACAGGTAGGCAGATCTCTGTGAGTTCAAGGCCAGCCTGGGCTACAGAGAGAGTTCCAGGACAGCCAGGGCTACACAGAGAAACCTTGTCTTGAAAAACCAAAATAAATAAATAAAACTAAAATAAATAAAAATCTAAACCTGATACTGATTTAGACTAATGATTTATTCTTTCCTCTGGATAAAAAACCTTGATCAAGTTTAAACCTGGTACTGAGGAATGGACCTAATTGGCTCACATAGTTCTGTGGCCAGTGGAGCACAGCACAGGCCTGTCTTAGAGATGAGAAGGCCCAGATGTACAAAGAGGCACTCAGCACTCAGCCATAGGATTCCGCAGATGGACAATTTTTATTCTGTTCAGTAAAAATGTTTGGGATTCTTTTGGTTGAAAGTGATGGAAATTCAACTTGAATTGGGTCTAGTGGGAGAATAACAAATGCATTCTAGAGGACATGTTTGAGCTTGCCCATCACAACACTGTAAAAGTGAAGGATTAGAAACTGCCCCATGCTGACCAACAGGTAAGTGTCTAAGTAAAATGAGAAATGGCCATTGGGCCAATGGATAAAGCAAGCAGAGTTCGGCTAGAGCCAGCTGATTTGATTGCAATCAAAAAGGTTAGGTTGGAGCTCCCATGTGAGGTCAAATCTAAGATGGAGTTGGTTTTCATTGTTGAAGGTGATTTTGCTCTGTGACATTATTGTAAACACTGAATTAATGAATATGGAATTAATTCTCTTATGCAAAATATAGGCACGGTTGGTTGCAGTGAGCCTTTGGTTCCCTGACATATTTGTCAGCTGGTCAGTATATAATCTATCTGGAGCCAACAAATTTAATATTATGGTTGACTCACTACCCTTGAGCTCATAGCCAGCAACGACCCTAATGCATTCTTTTTTTTTTTTTTTTAAAGATTTATTTATTATGTATACAGCATGTATGACTTCAGGCCAGAAGAGGGCACCAGATCTCATTACAGATGGTTGTGAGCCACCATGTGGTTGCTGGGAATTGAACTCAGGACCTCTGGAAGAGCAGTCAGTGCTCTTAACCTCTGAGCCATCTCTCCAGCCCCCATTTTTTTTTTTTTTATCTTTTTTTTTTTTTTTTTTTTTTTTTGGTTTTTCAAGACCCTAATGCATTCTTATTGAAGGATATTGATCACACAGTGAACCCCATGATTGCATTATTTACTGGAAAAATCTGTTTCTAGTTGTGGTATGGCTCAGCCCTAGCACATACCTTTAATCCAAGAGTTTTCTGCTTGACTATCGTAAACAGGATTAAATAAAGTCAACCACAGGTCAAGAGGCGGAGCAAGCAGCCAGTTGACAGGAAGTGAATTTAGGATTATTAAGAAAAAACCATAGAGAGTAAGAGGGAGTCAGAAGGGCAGACAGACGCACAGGAAGTAGAAGGGAGGGACACTGAGTTTGAAGAGACTTGTTTTGAAATAGTAGGAGAGAGGAGAGGTTTCCAGGACGATGGTAGAGGAAGAAGTCACCTGAGTGCTTTCTCTGAGCTAGCAGACTTTCACACCAGGGTCTGGCTCCCAAGTCTTTATTGGTAAAATTGAATGACTGAGATTTTGTTAAAAATAACACATTCTAAATTAACATTTACTTTAATATACTCATTTTCCTAAGAGGGCATCTCATAGCTTTTTGTACGTAGTTGGTCATTTCAGACAGGAAAATCACCTACAAAATCCACGAAAACATAAAAAGTGCAGTGCTGCCTAGACTATGAAAACAGTTTGTTACTGGATTGTCCAAATCAGGGGACTTACTGTCGTTACCTCTCAGCCACCCAGTGGAGGCCGGTGAAAGCGATGCTTGGATCGGGAGGTACAAGCACACTTCAGTGACAGGCGAATTCACAAATATGGAACCTGTGAAGAATGAGGATCTAGTGCACATGGCCTCCATTTTAATGTCTTTGAAATTGGAGCACATTTTGGATTCTGTGAAGTACAGTGCTTGAGCCAGTACAGATAGAATTTGTGATTAATGTTGAATGAAAAGCCAAGTCAATAGACAGACAGACATATAGGTCTAGATGATGTTCCCAAACATGTAAAATAAAACACCATGATACTGTGATAGACAGATGGCTCAGCAGTTAGGAGTGCTGGCTGCTCTTCCAGAGGACCTTGGTTCAATTCCTAGCTCTCCTTGGCAGTGCCCAACCATCTGTAACTCCAGGTCTAGAGGATTAGATGCCCTCTTCTGGCCTCCTCAGGCATCAGGCACACATGTGGTGCTCAGACATGCATGCAGGCAAAACACTCACACACAGAGAATAAACAACAACAAAATACCCATAAAATGATAAGTGATCATGCACACTTTTCCTTTGCTATGAAATGGTTAATAGATATTAAGCATTCCCCCCCAGGCACTGAGCACTGTGCTGGCCACTTTATCAAGTTAGTTCAGTTAACCCTCACACGGCCTTCCTGAGGTTGGTGCGATGCTTGTAATATAAAGAGATGAAAATTTTCTCAGGGTCACAAAAAGGTCACCTATTTCTGCTTGTAGTAAAAACAGTTGAATTCAACTACAGCTTTCTTTATGTGATTCGTATCCTAACAGGAGCTAAAACACAGTTACGAGCTCAGAACAATATGCTCTAAATTGTGCTATCATAAAATAGAAGTTTCATTCCCTATCTCGTATATTGCTTTCTGAGAGTTTCTATTGCTGTAATAAACCCCATAACCAAAACCGGGTTACAACTCTCAGGTCAAGACCATCACTGAGGGAAGTCAAGGCAGGACCTGGAGGCAGGAACTGAAGCATTCAGTGGAGGAATGCTGCTTACTGGCTTGCTTCTCACGGCTGGCTCCTTCCTTCCTCTCTCCCTTTTTTTCTTTCTTTTTTGTTGTTGTTTCAAGACCAGGTCTCACTATGTAGCTCTGGCTGTCCTGGATCTCGCTCTATAGTCCAGGCTGGCCTCAAACTCACAGAGATCTGCCTGCCTCTGCCTCCCCAGTGCTGGGATTAAAGGTGTGTGCCACCATACCTGACACAGCTTGCTTTCCTTCCTTCCTTCCTTCCTTCCTTCCTTCCTTCCTTCCTTCCTTCCTTCCTTCCTTCCTTCCTTTCTTCCTTTCTTCCTTTCTTCCTTTCTCTTTCTTTCTGCAATTCTTGGAATATAAAAGGCCATGGAATTTTAGTATTTTTAAGATTTATTTATTTATTTTATGAATATAAGTGCTCTATCTGCATGTACAACTTTTTGCCAAAAAAGGACATCAGATCCCACTGTAGATGGTTGTGAGCCACCATGTGGTTGCTGGGAATCGAACTCAGGACCTCTGGAAGAGCAGCCAATACTCTTAACTGCTGTGTCATCTCTTCAGCCCCCACAGCTTGCTTTCTTATAACATGACTCACAGAGATGGGTCCTCTGATCACTCAGCCGTAAGAAAATACTCCACAGGCCAATTTGGTGAGGGCATTTTCTCAGCTGAGGTTCTCTTCCCAAGTGACTCTAGCTCGTGTTGTTAACATAAAACTAGACAGCATGCTTGGCCACGACATTTCTTACTTAGATGTAAAGAGGTGTATATCAAAAGTAGTCATTGGTAGCTCAGATGGACCACTACCTGCTCCCTACCTACCAGATAAACACAGGATGGCTTTGAATGTCCCCTTTATTGTATAAGCTTCAGAAAGCTATTTTCTCATTTGGACATCTTTGTTTATGAGAACACTTACATAATGTGTTCTGTTAAGACCAATGCCTGTTCATTTTAAATATGCTCAAGCTGTACTAGATTGATTAAAGTCATAAACTGAGATGTTAAAAAACAACAAGAATTGTATGAGCTCCAGACAGGCTTATGTAAGTAAGAATCTATGTGTCTGAGCTTAAGTACTTTCAGAAACTAAATGCAGAAATATTGAGACGCAAAAATCATGGCATTATGAAACATTTAAATGCATTGTTATCCCAAATTTTTTTATACTTAATGTGGATTTAAAAGTACATGATTCTTAGGATTTATGATCTTGGGAGATTGTGTGTTCTTTAACACATCCTTATTTAATCAGTAGCTCCCCCCAGCTCCACTTCTGCCTACTCAAGATTCCATGTCACATTCTGGAATCAGAAACTTTTCTGATGTTTCTGCCTGTCAAATGGGGTCGTTAAGTTGAACCTGAAATTTCCGGATTTGTAAGTCCCAAACCAGATACCAGCAATTTCATACGGTTCAGTCTAACGCCGTCCCCTTCCCCTCGCATGGCCCTTTAGTTACTCATTGATGACACATTTATCAGGATCCGTCTTGTCAACTCGAGAGAGGGACCCTCCCTGCGGACAGGGACTACAGTTTGCTTCTCTTTGGGCTCAGCCCTCTCCTTCACAGGCTCCCAGTGCACATTTGCTGGACAGGATGAAGCCGAGGGAAGGCGTTGACTCTCTCTGTCTTCCTTTGCAGCGGTCCACATGTGCAGCGTCTCGGAACACAACTGTGCCCACTTCTGCATCAACACACCCGGCTCATACACCTGCAGGTGCAGGCAGGGGTACATCCTCAACGCGGATCAGAAGACTTGCAGAAGTAAGGCCGCTTGGCGGGTGTGGCAGTACTGCTTGCTCTGTAGCTAGGTGCGTCTTATCCACCCTAGTTCTCTCCCAACCCACTTGCCGCCTCCTCAAGGCTGGAAACAGTCCCCCCACCACACACACACACCCACCCCACCCCCGTCACCACAGTGCCTAAGCCTGGTGCATAGTAGGCCACCGGGCAGTGCGTGAAAGGGTGGGACGGGCTGTCTCAGAAACAGTCCCTCACCACTGTGGTGCTTCTTGGTAGAGGTGTCTTTCTTTTCTGGGCCCCAAGGAGCTGCTTCTCTGTTTTGTTTTTGTTTTTTTTTTTTTTGTTTTTTTTTTTTGGTTTTTCGAGACAGGGTTTCTCTGTGTAGCTTTGCGCCTTTCCTGGAACTCACTTGGTAGCCCAGGCTGGCCTCGAACTCACAGAGATCCGCCTGCCTCTGCCTCCCGAGTGCTGGGATTAAAGGCGTGCGCCACCACCGCCCGGCGCTTCTCTGTTTTATCATCTTCCCAAAGTGTGGCCTTGGGGTGGTATTAACTTCAGCTGGGAGTGATCACGCACAGTCCATCTTAGAGGTGTGCAGGGCCTGGGAGTGATCATGCACAGTCCATCTTATAGGTGTGCAGGGCCTGGGAGTGATCATGCACACTCCAT